>JAHWFP010015171.1:0-10885 GCA_023313725.1 Lithobius niger | reverse complement strand
ATTTATAAGGAGGAGGTGTCTGTAACCGCAATAACTTTTGGACCTATTCCGATGTATAAGGAGCTGTTGTCTGTCCGTAACCACAATAACTTTTGGACCTATTATCCGGTTTATAAACCATAATAACTTTTGGAGCTATTATCCAATTTCTAAGGAGCAGGTGTCTTTAACCAAAATAACTTTCGAACCTCTTATCCGATTTATAAGAAGCTGGTGTCTGCCTATAACCACAATAACTTTTCAACCCCTATTTATTAGGTTCTGTTGTCTGTCTGGAACCACAATAACTTTTGAACCAATTACCTGATTTATAAGGAGCTGGTGTCTTCCCCTTAACCACGATAACCTTTGAACCTACTACCCAATTTATGAGATTACGTGTGTCTGTAACCGCAAACCGTTGTGGACCCATCATCTAATATTTCCAAATTTTTCACGTGCAGCTTGTTTGTGTAACAAATTCAGTTGTTAAATTAATAAAATTGGTCTACAAGGCCAAAACAAATAAAAAAATAAACACCTAAAAATGTATAGTGTGGCATGAACACACACTGAAACGTTTCTAAATTTTGTTTCCCCGTGCCCCTAATTTTTAAACTTTTGTTCATTTCCTCACTATAATTTGAGTTTCTGAACTCAGATTTGGTTTTGGGTTCTGGGGTTTCTGACTCTCAGATAAGTAAAGTTAATTTCGTAGATTAATGTGTGAAATTAATCATTGATTAACGTGCAACATCTAAATTTTTGTTGTTTCAATTATTGGTTGACAATCAGTGATTGACGTTTTGACGATTTTTAACCATTCACATTTTTTATGTGACTTTCAACATCACAAGAGAGTTGTCGTGTAACAGTCATGTAAGGATGTGACAATTACAGTAGTACTACAAGCATCCTTAGGTGATCTAGTGGGAAAAGGTGGCAGTTTTTACCTTTTTTATGTTTTTCTTTTTCCTGTGCTTTTTTTGAGATTGATATCATTTCCAGACGGCTGCAGACTATTTTCGTAACTCCTCACTTACGACAAAAAACACAGAATGGTAGGCCTGCAAGTCCCGTCAAAGGGGAAATATAATTTGTGGCATTCTTGGTTACCAAGGGTTATCCATGAACGTGATGGGTATTCTTATTGGGTAATTAACACCTGTACCACATAAAAGCTTAAAAAAAAAGGTTAGTAGGCCTTGGTTCAAAAAAGATGGCGTAAATTGCACTGCTTTAAAAGGCATTAGCTGAGTCACGGAGCCACTACATATACACAATCTTGAATTTTTTGGCAATATTTACTTTATGTCGTCTTCAGAAGTAAAATTACAGCAAAACATTTCGAAGTGGGTTAGGCAGAAATGACCGGACCATTCTTGCACACCTGTTGACTATGAATTGACTGTTACCACTTTTAGCCAATCCGACCCGATCTGATCCAATTCAGATGCCGATACATTACCCGTCCCACGTACTTATCGACACTGACCTGATCGGTAAACGATCTTGGATACCTGTTGGATGCACTGCCACTACTTAAAAAAAAGGTTTAACTGAACGTAAAAGGGTTTAGTTAAAGGAGTCTAGGTTTGAACAATTAGT
Source organism: Lithobius niger (assembly GCA_023313725.1). Classification (NCBI taxonomy): domain Eukaryota; kingdom Metazoa; phylum Arthropoda; class Chilopoda; order Lithobiomorpha; family Lithobiidae; genus Lithobius; species Lithobius niger. Next base: position 9,298 of record JAHWFP010015171.1, on the reverse strand, counting down.
AGCTGCAAATTTTGTTAAAATTAGTATTCACAGTGCGAAGCCAGCTTGAAGATAGTGATCGAACTCGGCTATATAAGTCGCGTGTCATCTTGTTTGGTTTGAAAGTTATTGAAAATTGAATTTGAAAGTAATGTACCGTGCTGAGCTCGACATGAAGTACAGTATTGGTATCAGCATGTATTTTTGTGCCGATTACTGGCGTCAATATTGCTGATCAACCCATTGGCAGATTTTATTTTACTTTACTTTTGAAAAAGATCTGAAACAAAAACACCCGAATCTTCAAAAAGGCTTATGTCAGTCGTATATCAGGGTTGGAAACATTAATGGTCTTTTTTCGAAAAATATTGGGTTTTGATGATTTAAATCGCCTTTTTTTAAATTTATTTTTTATTCAAAACTATTCAGATACATTTTCCACTTTATTAAAAGTATTAAATTAATATAATCAAAACACCGCCACGCTAATTCCAGTTAAACCATTCTTTAAAACCAAAATAATACGCCATACTTTAATTAAAATTGCTTAAAATCATTTTCTGTTTTCGCAGCGAATTTAAGTAGTGCCTACATAAAGATAAGTACATAAAGATATATATATATATATATATATATATATATATATATATATATACAAGTTTCAAAAGAAAGAACAGCCTGCCTGTATTGGCTTTGTTTCAGCAGGAATCAAATTTAACTAAGGCTACTAATATCAAATGTTTCCTGAGTAATAGAAGTTTGACATCCTTTTCCACGTATTTTCCACCATTTGTATACAACTCCTAACCCTGTTTAGTAAGGTTTATTTCCTAGGGTGCCCCAAAAAGAGGAAGAGGACCTGGAAGCCGTGGATTAAGACGGCTTCCAGGTGGCCGAAATGATGAGGCAATCTTTACACAACATTTGAGTTAGCTTCCATTGTCCCCTGTGGTAAATTGTACTCCTAAAATAAAATTGATATAAATCGTGATGATTTAAATCAAATCTCACCGATTTTAACCAACCAACCATTTAAAAGTTTGTTTCGTTAGCCCTATACCTTGAGATTTTTCTTTACGTATTGCTTATATTACATTATTCCTAGAATTACATTTTTGCTAATAGCTTATCTTATTATCTATGTATTAGCTGATTTAGTATACTGTAGTGTGGATGAATCACATGGTTACGTCAATGGTGGTTACCCGTTTTGCCGAAAAGTAAGCCCTGCTTAAAATTCAGCGAAAGATGAATTCCCCTTTCGCCAAATCCAGGGGAAGATTTAACGGGGGGAGGGGGGGTGGCAGGGGTGTCGCGCCTTCGACCTAAAAGGCCTTCTTGGTAAATAGGGCCGTTTCAGTGTAGTCAAAACAAGGTAAAGTAATGTAAAAGATAGTGACAGTCGACCCCGGAATTCCGAGGAAGAAACGGGGCTGTTTCTTATGGGTTGCTCCTTGAAGCCACAAATCCGCCAATGGCCAAATCAAAATATTTCTCAAAAATTTAACAATTAGAGAAGTTAAAGAAGCATTCCTAATTTTAAAGGAATTCATGATTAGACAAGGGTTGTGATGTTATATGTTTAGCGGCAGTGAGTGCGGCAGCGAGGCTAGTAATTTTGGAAAAAATGATTCAGCAGAACGGGATTCAGTGAAATGGGGACTAATTAAAATTCGGGCGAAATGGGATTTGGCGAAATGGATAAACGCGTAAATCTTTTAAATCGTAGGTTTCTGCTGAGAATAAAAATTGGACTGCTGCCTCCTAGACTCGTACCAGCATCCTCAAATATAAACACCAACCAATCTGCTGACTGAGTTCTTCTCAGGAAACCCAATCTTATTAAAAAATTCCTCATAAGGTAGATTCATTTTATAAGGAATCTGAAATTTTTGTTTAAGAATCAGTTTACATTTATGTAAGAATTCGTCTTGTTTATGTATGCCTACACATTTCCTGTACCATGCTACTGTTATCGCTCCCCTTAATGGGTTGCATGTTGATAGACCAAGAATTTTTGGTTAAGAAACAATTTACATTTTATGTAAGAATTCGTCTTGTTTACGTATGCGTGTACATTTCCTGTTCCATGCACCTGTTATCACTCCTCCCTAATGGGTTGCATAATTATGTTGATAGGCGCAGAGGAATTTTGATTAAGAATCAGTTTACATTTATGTAAGAATCCATCTTGTTTACGTGTGCGTATACATTTCCTGTTCCATGCTCCTGGTGTCTATCGCTCCTCCCTAATGGGTTACATAATTATGTTGATAGACCAATAAAGTTTGGTTAAAAATCAATTTTCTTTTATGTAAGAATTCTTCTTGTTTGCATATGCATATACATTTCTATGTTGTGGCGGATTTATACTGTTTTTAACTACCCACTACTACAGCTTGAAACGCTATCGGTACACTTGCAACCTGGATTGTAATTCAACAAACATACGTAGGGATTGGCTAGTTTCCAGGAAGTGCCTACTGGAGGATACATTACCAGATTCAGAGATTCAGAACACTGAGGTTCTTGGACAATAGCCATAGGAATAATATTAGGAAGGAAACTAAAAAAATTCCTAATAGCTAAACTTGGTTCTACAGAAAAATAATAAAAGCTTTAACCCTATTTTTTTTTAAATAAATATAATAATAAATAAATTGCGCATATGCACTTCTGATGGTGAAGGATCAATTTAACCGCTAACCACCCCCCCCCCCCAAGCTAAAATATAAATATTTATAAATTTAAATTAGGCTCCTTCTCATACAGAGAGGAGATCAAGAAGCACAACGATCTGGCATGAATTGACAGGTCACACTTCCAGATATGCCTCCTAAAGGCAGTCAAAGACCCAGCCTGGACCTTATTCCAAGTTTTTGACCACCCGCAAGCTACAAAAATGTTTCCTGTAGTCAAACCTCGTCCCTTTCACAACCAAATTAAGTGGGTGTCCCCTTGTCCTATTATTTTCCCTAACCTCAAAAAACTGATCCGGGTCAAGGTCGGTCAGGTGATTTAGAAAGGCATGCGCAAGGGTGAGATCGAAGACAATTCAACGGATCTCCAGCAATTGCAGGTTAAGTTTTTTCAATTCATCTTTGTACGACAAATCGTGACACCCCGGCTCCAGCTTTGTGAACCATCACTGGACTGATTCAACAATTTGAACGTCCTTAGTATGGTGCGAGGACCAAACGTGTGCCCCATATTCTAATAGAGGTCGGCCATAGACCTTGAAGGTCCTGACGAGCATGGAAGAATTTTTAGATTTGAAGCATCGGGTCATCATGATTGCCTGTGTACGTGCAGCCGTAACAATCGAGCAAATATGTGCCCCCTGTTTCAGGTCACTTGTCAGTAGAATGCCCAAATCCTTGATAGAATCGTTACATTCTAGCAATTTCCCATGAATTTAGTGGTCCAACGTAGCATTTCCACTCCTCAAATGAAGGGAAAGGCATTTTGCAGATGAAATTGGAAGTTGCCGTGTCTTTAACCAAGTATCAACTTCGTTGATTGCTGTTTAGACTAAGCATGCAAAAAAAACCTGAAACGGTTCCTTGGATAGAACTGTAAGGGTAAACCCATGGTTAACCAAACATGCCGTACATTCCACTACACGTTGGTTCCACTGCTAAAGATGGTGGAATCCTTTTAGTAATTTGGGTGGCAGTTTGATTTTCGATACAAAAATATTAAAAAAAGATAATAATGAAGTACTCTTCTGTAAGCCTCTGTTTATATGTGATATATTACGTCAAGCTTTTCGAATAAATAAAAAAATAAAAAATAAATGGGCTGAACACTCTAGGTGATTCGACGTCATTTTGAAATTTTTTAAACTTTTACTAAGAATAGGCTAGGGAGATTTAGGCCTAACTGATTTTAAGATGAGCTAAAAACTTTTTGAAGCCCGACCCGGAGGCTGTGGCACAGATCAATGCCCGGGACCAAAGTCCGACAACTTGGTATCATGAGGTGCGGTGGTCTGGGAAACCGGACCCACTAACGCTGATCCTAACCAGTACCTGCGTCCTACTATGGTAGCTCAGGGCACTATCGGGCATAAACTGATCCCATGGTGCCTGGCAGGCTAGGGCGGCATGATGGCCTTGTTGCTTGGTAAGTCGCCCTATACCAACCAAAACCATGCTTTCTGTAAGAAGAGCTCATTGAGTCTTGCAAATTCCTGGTAAGATTCCTGGTAACAAAAAATTGATAGGGGTTTGGTTAATGATAGTGTTATTTCTTCGTAGCTAGTGTTTTTATAGTCAAAGTCTACTACATGCAAATGGTGTGGTGTTGGGGAGCGAGCAGACATGCTGCAGTTGTGAAATTTTAACCGGAATAGGATAGTTTTCAGATCGCTTGACTAACTGTTGTGCATGCCAAATGTGTCCGTTACGATTCCATCAAATTACTCGCTTAGAATTGGTCCAACGCAACAGTCTTTGCCTGAATATTTGTGTTGCTGTCTGTCAAATTGGTGGAGTATGTATATTTTATCATCAAACCAATCTTTAGCACCATGCAAGTATGATGAGCAGCAGTGATGAGCACCAGACAAGCACGTGAATTATGACTGGCAACCAAATTTCCCGTGTTGCATCAGTGAAGTTTCCATAACCTTAGAGAATAGTTGGATCAGGGCGAGCAATTTTCACCAGGTCACAAGTTTGCTTGTGGCCTTCATACAGTGCGTTGGTGTCTAATTTTTTCTGGAATCTAAGATGTTCCCATGGTGAATAACTTAATATCTCCATTTACTTGTACAGAATAAATGATTAAAGATATGTTAGCAGCTGAGTGATGTGCTGAATTGTTACTATGCCTTCTATCTGGTCTTATCTATATTGTATGCCCGTAGGTTTTGAGGTTTTTGCCATTACCAGATGTGTAACCAGGTTAACACTTATCTGAGGTACTACACCTTCAGGGAAATCTGGTGATGATTTTAAGCTACACGTGCAGATATTTCTTCCATCATCCTATTCCTCCTATCATCTAACCGGGCATCCATAGTCAAACTCCAATAAGTCTTTCAATGTGGTCGTCTGGACGCTTCCTAGCCTACATACCGTCTGGCATTGAAGCAGAGCACAGTTTTCATGTTGGGGATTTTAATTACGAGGTTTTGAAGGTGCTGAAACTTTGCTAGCCGGGTAACGTGGTTACCGGGATGGCAAGGCCAGAAACGTGATCAGCGGGACAGCAACACGTTGTCACATTAAGTCTCGTAAGAGCCGTTTCCTTCCCGTTTCCCTCCCTCTTCTTTTGCGTTGATAATTGATCACATATGGTACTATCAGGTAATATTCGCCTTAGTCCCTTCGTCTTGTTCTTGAGGCAACTGTGGTATCCCACTGCAAATATACTATCCTAGTTTAAGCATCGTTTTATCATCATAGTTTAAGATAATTTGTACTCAAGCACTTGTTGCATTTCCAAGCTGATAAAAACACATTGCGCTTGCACTCTGTGTTTTTTTTTCTCTTCGGAATGCAACTTGTGAATACAACTATTGGCATCAATGGTATTACCACTAGGCTCTTGTTGTATTACTACCGGAAATTAAAGGCAATTTGTTTCTTAAATACCCATTTTAAGCTAAATTTGACTTGGAATAGCTACCCATCCCCCGAAGCTTCCGAGGCTTTACACGCAACCCCAGGTGTACTGTTTCTTGGATCCCCCACCCTTTTTACTTCTTTATGAAATGTGGACGAGATGGCAAGCATTTCCTGAGTGTTCGCAATGTTGATTATGCTTGTTCATAAGACTTGTCTTTGGGGGCTGTTATGTGGAGCAGTCTGCATGATAGGTGTTTGCGTAATCTCCAATGGTTCCTAGGTAGCACCGTTTTACTATTTCTGTCCATTATTTCGTCTTGTTCAAGTGTAAACAACATTAGTGATGAACTTTGACGCAGTATTGCACTTCTCGAAACCGATCCGTTTTAATGCTTTACCTACTAACTTAAAACCTGAATGACATTCAAAATAAGGGTAGGGGGAACGTGCCCCTAGTGCTGTCAATACGCGGACCCATTCAAAATGGAAATGAAAGCTATCTTTTTTTCGAGCAAAAATAGGCTTCAATGGGAAGATCTTATGGTCAAATACCTAAGGACCCTGAGTTGGCCCACCCGTCTAATATGTTCTACATAAATATGGCTACTGTACCCTTCAGGCACAGGAACCACCACCAGGGTAGATACTGGCAGTGATTGGCCATTTTTATCCAATCGTGATCATGCGACAGACAAATGAAGTTCTAAGATAGGCGACGAACAATAGCAGGGATTATAGCGTCAAGGGCTGGATTACGGGCGGAATTATGGATAGAAAGAATTACAAGTAGTAGTTAGGGATATTGATGTTTATTTGTTCAGGATTAGATGTTACTGAGACTCGCCTGCCACTGCCTAATCAGCTACAATGCAACTAATGGGATGGGGATGAATACAAATGATATTTTGGGGGCATGTGACTTAAATTGGGACTTGGCAGGCATGGTGAGTTCATGGTTACAATAAAGGAATTTTACAATACAATTGTTGCTGAATAATACAATATACAATCTTTTCTTCTTTGGAGGGAAGACAAACTGAGAAACAGATCCGTATAGCAAGGCTCTTTGGGAAGTAATGTATGGTCGTCCAAAGTTAACTGACGAGAGACTTATCATATCTCAGATATATCCCTACAGGATGTAAGGAATGGAAGGACGTTTCAAAGAAAACTGCAACCGATTATCAGGTAGATAACTAAACCTTACCAGCAGTGGATCCAGGATAAAATTTTAAGTGGGGTTTAGAACACCATTTGTGGGTAGTTGTTCCAGCTCCAGGTTGTTTTTTTTTAGGGAGAAAGGGAAAGGGACAACCTCTAGTTTATGAATTAGGGTATTTGTGCTGCTTCGGCTGCAGGCTCTTTCCTGTTAGTTGGTGTTTAGCCATAAAAGAACGATGTTTGTTTCTGAACAATTTCTTTTCACACTAATAACTCCAGGAACGTCTTACCTTTTTTAGAGATTAGTGGCGTGGCGTGGCGTGAATAACACTAATACTCGTTCCTCAAGATAATGTTCCTCAAGAAAGCCCAGAATGTATTTGGCTACAATCGAGTAAAAAATTAAGATGGAAAATTTTAGGCGGATTATCGTTCTCATCGCCCCCTGGATCTGCATCTGAATCTTATAGGCTTTACGTAACTGTTTTATAGCACTTCTGCTCACCTTACCGCAGCGTACAGCTTCATTTGTCCGGTAATCTTAACGGCATCAAGTTTCCTTGATAAGGTTCATACCTTAATAACAGATTTTAATAACAGTTCATAGTCGGATGTCACCCAGTTAGGTATCAAAAACTAAATGAACGATTTTAGCCAATAACTAAAGGTAAGTATTTTAGGATTAGTAAAAATTAATTTTATCTTTAAAATGACAATCCTTTTCTGCCCTGATTCTGGACGAGGTTTTAATGTTTGGTTATCTCGTTACCCTCTGCCGGAAAAATGAGCCTATTTGCATCACTTTCGCACTCCTGGCTAGCCAAGACCATTCAGCCAACTGCGGACAATTGAATTAAGCTAATGATCCATCATTTGCCTTTTCATGAGCGCCATGCTGCCCTTGTTGGCCTACAGTTCAATCTTTAAATTCCAATTCGTACAGTATTTAAAGCCGCGAGTCTTTCATTGGTAGTCTTAGCTTACGCCTCTCGGCCGTAAGTTATGTCTGTTTAATGACTGTCAGCTTCCTTATTAAGTTCTGGCCACGACGAGCTGTGTGCATTCCAAGCTAAATGTCCTGTGGTAGGGCTGCTGTGGCGTGGTTTTAAGCTCCATTGTGTGGACAATGGACACGCTGCATCGTCCTATTCTTAGAGAATATCGTTATGTAAAGAAAGACGAAACAGTTTACTGTAGTTTCCACTATGACTGGGTGAGTACTTGCATCAAGTTCTTTCTAGTCCTTGTGTTTTCAAAAGACGATTGTCATTATAACTAGTGGAATCGGGTCACAATCGCCCGTCGAGCTATGGGCTTCACTAACTACGCAGCGTTGCAAACTGAGAGACCAACGCAGAGTCTCTTTCTTCCTCTTCTACGCCCAGAATCCTCCAAAATTCTCTTAATTGGCCTGACAGAAATTGCGTAACATACAGTTTTACTTTGTAAATACTTCTCTGAAAACGAATTTTGTTTTCAGCATACTGCATCTGTATTTTTTAACAGAGATTTTACGTTGTCAATATTTCTTTGAAATCGACATACATTCTTTGTGAATACAGCATATGTATTTTTAACTAATTTTCCGTGTTTGTGGGTCATCCAGCAGCTATTGTATGAAGCCTATTTTTTTCTAAAGCGATATAGCCTTTTTCGTGGATCCTGTAAGATCTCCTCTTTTGTGGGTCTTACTAAAGCTTCCTTCCCCCCCCCCCTCCCTATTCCGCATTACTTGTTACGTCAAGTGATAAGCCCGCAACAACAAAGCCCTTTATTTTCCAAGTAATATGGCTCCTTTTTTTGTGGGCCGTGAATTGATGTCGCATCCTTCCTACCCCCTCCTTCTCCACATTACAGTGTTATAACTACCGATAAACCTGCAAGAAGGGCCTTGTGGTATCTCGTGTTCGTTTCAATTGTTGTGTGTCAAAGATCTTGGTGTTTCCACTTGAATTTCTCCAGCTGAATTGTCTCGCTCGTCGTCGTGGGACAGAGAACGCGGTTTGGGTTCGGCTCCCCAAAGTAAAAACAACAACAACAACAAGTCCGCAACAACGATCACGCATGCAGTGATTGTTATTCAATGAAATTCAGTTTCTTACTCGTTTGTTGTTTTTAGGGCGCATTAACCCAAACTGGGTTAACTGGGTTATCAATTTCTTACACAACCAACTTTGAAACAATTCAACTCTGCTGTAATAGCCTTCATTTACGAAATAAATGCCTTTCTATTGTATCGTAGTCAATTGTTAACCGATTTGGAAGGCATCATTTGAAGCCCATTACCATTATCTTTTGCGGCATATACGCTTTAACTGTCCTTAGCTTTGCTGTTTCTTCACTTTACTTGTCAGATGCTGTTCACTTGCGGTAGTTTTTCTGTTGTTTTTTGTCGGGGTCTCGTCATTGTTATTGTAAGAAAATTGGAAATTAGCCAATAGCGAAAATCATACACTAGAAATAACGTAGTTCAGTAGGCCACCTTTATGCACTTACGTTTCGTCGAAGTGGCATGACCCAGATTCGAACCGGCTACCCAGTTCGCCCCCAGATCACTTGCATAGCGCTTTAATCGCTATGGCCAT
>JAHWFP010015170.1:7571-24816 GCA_023313725.1 Lithobius niger | reverse complement strand
CTCTGCTTCAACCTCACTGTCACCCCACACCGTCCTCTCCCGATCCGCAACAGCAGTGCTACACAGCTTCACAGCTTTTACCGCCGCTCCTTTGCCTGTCGTATCTCCTTGCTCCTTACTCCTTGCATCAGTTGCCATGACTCTCCCGCCATCTTGTTTACCTCTGGATTTTGGCACTGTATCTACTCCAAATTCTCTAACACGTCTTTTGCTAATACCACGCTTTTGAGCTTCCCTCATCACTTGAGCAAAGACCTCATCTGTGACCACCCCAAGATTTATGTCACTGTCCGATAACACTTTCTTTTTCCATAGCTCCTGAAGGAGCACATCAACATCGGCTGCCATTCATTGAAGCTGTTCAGTACGTCCATCAACAATGGACTATTGCAACCGACGAACGTGGAACGAGTCAATAACTTGTTCTCAGTAATAATCAGTAAACACGTGCAGCTTTGGTAACACATTATGTTTTAAAATTGGAGTCATTCATCCCATCGAGTCTATGCACGGACAAATCCAGGACAAGAGAATAATCTTTAGCAGTAACACAAAGACAGAAAAATATTAAATGCTAAATACTAAATTACGTATAGAAAGTATATTGACACCAGAAAAAGGTGCCAAGAATATTTTTACGTGTGCATCTGTATTATTTCAAAAAGTAATATTCGAGCATTAGTGTTTACCGAAAGTCTTTAGCCGGTATCCTCCTTACTTGTGCTAAAACATAAAACGCTTTTAATATTTGGCTACGAGTTAGTGTCTTGGTTAGGCTTAACTTACATTCAAACAGTGGCGTTTTCTCTTGACGCTCCGCTGCTGTTTCGCCAAGACGGAAATGGAAAAATATGTACTGAGCAGGACGTAAAGAAAAATTGTTCCAACACAAAGACAGAAACACAAACACGTAAACAAATTACAAATTACAAGTGATGTGTGGTTCTGGGTTGTTACATGGATTCAGTCACGTTTCTAAGTTAATGTGAGCGAAGCGAACGAAAATCAGCGTTTGTCATCAGAAAGAGTAGTAGGCTAAATATTTATTCCGTAGTGCAAACGAACGGCTTTCTACGATGGATAATAGATCATTGGAAATGTGGCGTTTTACTTGATTTCTGCAGATGTTTCGCCAAGTGAGGGGTCATCAGAAGTGAAGTGATAAGAAACCAATGGAAAAATCTTAACTGAGCTGGACGTAAAGAAAAAATTCTTAAAATAAGTGAAACAAAAAAACCTATGTAAAGTGTAGTACTAACACAAATTACAAGTAATGTGTGGTTCGGTGTTACGCTTCTGAGAAAATGTGTAAGCTGATAGAGTGTGCGAAGCGAACGAAAATCAGCGTTTGTTTTCAGAAACAGCTTTTTTTCCCTAAATACAGTTATTAAGTAGTAGCTAAATAATTATTCAGTAGTGAAAATGAATCCTTTGAATCTTGAGAAAAGAAAAGAGTAGGCGCAGTAACCATTTCTTTACGAATTTGAAATCTTACAAAAAATGCGTACTTCTGATCATTTGCTTGGTCATTTGACTGTTTGTTATTGGTGAATTATCCGTCTTTGTATAAGTATTGTAACAAAAAATCTCCTCGAGTGCAGCGAGACGCCGCAGAATGAGCGAGCGAAGCAAGCGACTCCGCTAGTCTCTCTTTATTAAAAAGATGCAGTTTATGATTGGTTGTGTGCTTGGTTGGGGATGGTCATCTTCTCCTCTGAAAGTAGATGGCTGCAAATATGATAAGTTTGTCAAAAGAAAGCAAAATAACCCGTTCGTTATGTCGGCGTATTTTTAAAGTCCGAGCTGGGTCCTAATTGACCGAAATTAACAAAAAATTACCATTTGCAACAATCACCCAACAATGCCTCAACAATACATGACGTCATAATTGTTGCCGAATTTTGTTTTTCGATATTATGTGGAACGTCCGTCAACAATAGTCTGGTTTCAACGGACCAACGAGGAACGAGTCACTAAATTGTTGTTCTCAGTAACAATCAGTAAAGATGCGTAGCTTTTCGCAGTAATATTTTATAACCCGTTTTAAACTTGGGGTTATTCATTGAAATTCTGTATACTGATAAATCCAGGACAAGAGAATAATCGTTTAGCAGTAACACAAAGACAGAAAAAAATTAAATGCTAAATACTAAATTACGTGTAGAAAATCCATTGACACCAGAAAAGGGCGCCAAGAATATTATTGCGTCTGCATCTGTATCATTTCAAACAACAATATTCGAGCATTAGTGTTTACGTAAAGTCATCATCCGGTTCCCTCCTTACTTGTGTTAAAACACGAGCAGGTTTGGATAAGAGGTATTGTCTTGTGTAGGCCTAATTTGCATTTAAACCGTGGCGTTGTCACTTGACGTTCTGCAATTGTGAGAGGTCATCAGAAAGAGAAGTAATAAGGAGCTTGTTAAATAAGTGAACAAGAAAACCTATGTAAAACGTAGTGCTACCAAAAATTTCAAGTGATGTGTGGTTCTTAGTGTTTATATTGATTCCGGTCACGATTCTGAGGTAATGTTTGCGCTGATTGAGTGAGCGAAGCGAACGAAATCAGCATTCGTCATCGGAGATAGCACTTTTCCTAAATACATTTAGTAAGTAATATAGGTTAAATATTCATTCATAATGAAAATGACCGACTTTCTATGTTGGATAAAAGGTTATTGGCCCCAGCCCAAAAGGTTTTAATAGGTATGGATACATGATGCTAACATTACAAGTCTGGAATGACATTATTTGACCATTTTTAGTTTTGTTTAGCATTTGTATTATGAACTGATGCACTGAGAAAAACACGCACTTTATTCGGTCACTTCCATGACTATATGCTTGATCATTTATGCTGGGAGTGTCTGTCACCACCATATGAGTTGCAACAAGAAATCTCCTCGAGCGCAGGAGACGCGGCGGAATGAACGAGCGAAGCGAGTACTATTTCGCAGTACTATTTCATCACCCGTTTTAAACTTGGGAGTCATTCATCGATTCTATAAGAACTGACAAATCTAGGCCAAGAGAATAATCGTTTAGCAGCAACACAAAGACAGAAAAATATTGAATACTAAATACTAAATTGCGTGTAGAAAATATATTGACACCAGAAAAGGACGCGAAGAATATTATTACGTCTGCATATGTATCATTTCAAACAACAATATTCGAGCATTAGTGTTTACATAAGGCAATCAGTCGGTTCCCTCCTTATTTGTGGTAAAACACGAGCAGCTGTGGGAACGCGTTAGTGTCTTGGGTAGGTTTAACTCACGTTTAAACTGTGACGTTTTCAGTTGATGTGTGGTTCATGGAGATCGACTGTGGTGGTGGTCACGTTTCTGAGGTTGCACTGATTGAGTGAGCGAAGCGAACGAAAATCAGCGTTTGTCATGAGAAACAGCTCTTTTTCTTAAACACTTTTAGTAAGTTGTAGGATGAATATTTATTCAGTAGCGGAAATAACCGAATTTCTACGTGGAAAACACGTGAAACACTACTGCTACATTGAACTTATTCGACCATTTTTAGTTTTGCTTATTTGTATTATGAACAGTGCACTAAGTAAAACGCGCACATTATTCGGATCGCTTCCTTGAACATTTGGTTGATAATTTTTGCTGACAGTGTCTGTTAGGACCATATGAGTTGCAACAAAAAATCTCCTCGAGCGCAGCGAGACGCGGCAGAATGAGCGAGCGAAGCAAACGAAAATCAGCATTTGTCATCAGAAACAGTAGTAGGCTAAATATTTATTCAATAGTGCAAATGAACGACTTTCTACGTTGGATAAACGATCATTGGAACTGTGGCGTTTTCACTTGATTTTTGCAGCTGTTTCGCCATTTGAGGGTCCATCAGAAAGTGATGTGATAAGCAACCGATGGAAAATCCTCGCTGAGCAGGACTTAAAGAAAAAAATTCTTAAAATAAGTGAAACAAAAAAAACCCATGTAAAGTGTAGTACTAATACAAATTACAAGTGATGTGTAGTTCTCGGTGTTACATTGATTAAGTCACGTTTCTGAGGAAATGTGTGCGCTGATTGCGTGAGCGAAGCGAACGAAAATCAGCATTTGTCATCAGAAACAGCATTTTTTCCTAAATACAGTTATTAAGTAGTAGGCTAAATATTTATTCAGTAGTGAAAATTAATCTGGTGAATCTTATTAAATGTGGCGAATGAATATAAACAAAGATAAAACAATGAGTAGGCGCAGTAAACGAATTGAGTCTACGAATTGAAACCTTACGAAAAACGCGTACAACACTAACCATTTGCTTGATGATTTGACTGTTTGTTTTTGATGTGAAATTGTCCGTCTTTGCATAAGTATTGCAACAAGAAATCTCCTCGAGCGCAGCGAGACGCGGTGGAATGAGCGAGCGAAGCGAGCGACTCCGCTAGTGTTTCCTCATTAACTAGGAAACAGGCTTTGGGACTATTGCAGGCGGAGCGAACGGATCTTCATTTCAAACTTATATTTAGTTTTTATTTTAATGACGATACCACATTTGTTAATAATTCTTAAAAATCTGGGTGCAATACTTAATGGGCTTCGTTGGGCTGTTTGCCTTTTGGTGTGACGTACTGCTGTTATTTGCTGTCCTTTTTCTTATTTAGCCTTTTTTTAATGTAGGCCTATGTTAGGTGTCAAATTTACGTTAACAAGCTTTCGTTTGCTCCAGCATTTAGTTTTTGTTTAGTTATTTGTAGCCTCCTTTTCACAGCCAACAGTGAAGACGTGAGCCATCGCCGCGAGTAAAAATAAAACAGTACGTAATGAGGAGTTTAACTGCAAGCCAAACAATCATCAGTACGATAGTTTTTAATAATAGTCAGAAGATTCAAAAGGTTCACAAAACTGCTTTGGTATAATATTTGACAACGCCACCAACGAAAATGTTGAGCTGGCACACCTCTATCACGAAATGCAAGATAATATATTATTTCCTAACTCTATGACTGCAACAGCGATCTCTATTATATAATCTGAAAGAAATAACCATCACAATTTAGGTTTAAAATATGTTAGCTTTTAGACCTAGTTTTAGGTTTTAGGCCTAATTTTTAGCGTTTAGGCCTAATATTTATCTCCGATTTACTTTCGTTAGTAGCAGCTTACAACAGTGGTTCGAGATTAAGCCTATTCCTTTATGCGATGCAACCTAGGACGATATATGGTAAACTGCGTTAACCGGACTAGCAGATTCACGGCTTAAGGCACAGCCATCATCGATACCTCTGCTTTGAGACTATGGGATGGCAGCCGCCATAATTATTGGCATGGGGCACACAATGTTCGAGAAGCACAAGACCGACGATTAGGGAAAAACATGCATGGCTACAGTTACACTGTGATACTCTTTGCAAATTTATCCTAGCACAGAAAAAAAGTTTTCACTAATTTTCCAATAGCTGTTCGATTTTAGAAATTGCTGTTTGCATCATTTTTAAGATTTACGGTGTTTTCACATTTTTGGTAATCTGCTCAATACATAATTACCTGAATCGCACAATTACAACAGAAATGATGAATTATGGGATATGTATTCTAGAACGATATATGTAAACCGCAATATGGTAATCCTACAATATTTTTATTTATTTATTTTAATTATAAAATTATTGTAACCCTCTACAAAGAGCATGACAGCTATTTCAAATTAAACAACAATTTCACGAATCTCATTCAGGCGAGAGCAGAGACGAGACAGGCGTGAAAGAGGTACATTAAGAGGCGCCGCCATATTCTTCTTGCCTAAATAAGATTCGCAAAATTGTTGTTTTAATCTGTAATTGCTGTTATGCTTTTTATAGGGGGTTACAATAATTTTGTAAATAAAATAAATAAATAAATAAATAAATATGTTGTAGGATTGGCCCTTGGCGAATCTCTTCAGATCTTATTCAGACGAGAACCGGAAGATGGCTGGCGTCATGTTACGTTGTTGACGTCGGCCAAGCGATGGATGGAAGGCAGATTGCGAAGTTTTGTAATGCATTGTTTCTAGTATAGTTGCCACCCCCTGATGCAACACGGTTTTGGTTTCGAGTTCACGTTACCGTGGCAACCAGGAATTGAGGGAAGCGGGCGTATTATTGTTTCGTGCTTTCGTGTTTCGTCTGATGTAATACCGCTTGGCCTTGATATGACGATTTCAGGTTTCATATTCGGGATTCCCAACGCTAGTGTAGAGGCCACTTTTGTTGCCATGTTGACTTGAATGATCTTCAAAGCATTCTTTTTTCAAATGACACTAACGTGTGTCGTTAATGGAATCCTTTTGTTTTTATGGTTGCGTTTGTTACTGTACTGGTTAAATGCAAGCATCAAATGTTATTATTTCGTTGAGTTACGTCAAAAAAGATTATTAGCTAGAAAGAAGCAACCAAAATTTAATTTGCCGTGTTTTTTAAAGTTCACTTGACTTTGTGTATGCTTCGTCGGAATTCCTTAACTATTCACGACTCCAAATTTACAATGGTGAGTGTTATATATAAATTCTAAAATTTTAAAATTTCTACAGTAATAATTGTTCGATTTACGTCAAATTTTGGCTCAGCAATACTTCTGGGGGTATGAAGCGTTGTGCGAAATTTCATTTCAATCCGACCTTTCGTTTGGGCTCCACCCAGACTAAAAAAGTGTAACCAACAGACCAACGGACCAACAGACCAACCATCCAACATTTTGCAATTTGGTGTCCGTTATAGGCTATGCTTCGCTCGCTTTGCTCGCTCGCTCCGCCAAAAAGATTCAATTTCTGTTTGGTTGGTTGGTTGGGAGATGATCATCTTCTCCTCTGAAAGTAGAAGGCTACAAATATGAGAAGTTTGTCGAAGGATCAAATTAATCCGTTCGTTGTGTAGGCGTATTTTTAAAGTCCGATCTGGGTCCTAAATGGCCGAAATTAACAAAAAGTATCCATTTGCAACAATCACCCAACAATGCTTTAACAATAAATGACGTCATGATTGTTGCCAAAATTTTTTTCGTGGAAGTCTCAAACCCGTCCCGAACGTCCATCAACAATGGTCTAACGGCAACCGACCAACGAGGAGCGAGTCAATAACTTGTTGTTCACGCGCAGCTTTACGTAATATATTACATTTTAAAATTGGAGTCTTTCATCAAGTGTATAGTGGCAAATCCAAGACAAAAAGATTAAATGATAAATACTAAATGACGCAAATAAAATATATTGACAACAAAAAATGGTGTGAACAATATTTCTACGTCTGCATCTGTATAATTTCAAACAGCAATATTCGAGCATTAGTGTTTACGTAAAGCCATCTGCCATAGTGTTTACTGCCGGCTACTTCCTTATTTGTGCTAAATCATGATCAGCTTTGGATACGTGTCAGTGTCTTGTGTTGCATTGAAACCGTGACTATACAACGCCAAACAATTAACTGAAGCAATACCGTGGCAATAGACTTGTTAAAATCCAAATATGGTAAAACAGAAGTACTAGTAACAGAGCATATAAATGCATTGCTGAAAATTTCTCCAATTCAGATGACAAGAATGGCCAAGATCTGAGAAGATTTCTAGAAGAGTTTAAAATGCACCTGCGAGCTTTGACAGCATTAGGAACAGATGTAAAGTCGTTTGCTGCTGTTTTTTGTCTAACAGTGCTATAAAGCAATGCCTGGAAGTATTCTGATGGAGTAGAACCAAAAAATATTCCTAAATAACCTCGACTTTGATCAGTTACTGATAACTATCCAAGAGGAACTGGAAAATATAGGTGTGGTGCATTACAAGCAATTAGTGGATTGCCATAGGGGGTCCCGTGTGCAGTTTAATGAAGCAAACATATAAGTTGAATAATCTTGTTCTACACCATGCTAGCTTCCATTTGCACCAAGGTGTTATCCCCGTAGTCAACCGGAAGTGGTGGTATGATGCCATCAATATGGCCGCCGACATGTGTGTAATAAATACTTAAATCTCTGCAACTGCTTGGCCGATTTATTTTTTCTTAAAGCTAAGAGGCATTATCTATATAAAGTCCCATGTTCCAATGCCGAAAAGACAGAGAATTCACAGCTAAGGCTTGCCAACACTAAAATACCGACTTTTTAAACACACGTTACAACACTTATTTAGAAATAACGGCTAAACTATGAGATTGGCGCAATAGTTTCATGAGAACTAGATCACGGCAAATTCAGTTATCTTTAAAAAAGCTATAGAAATTGAAACTTGGTTGAACGGTTCGAAAAATATCAATGCTAAGCGAAATTTTGAGTGAGTACTGTTGGTTCTCCTTTGGACTGTAAGAAAAAGACAACTTTCAACGACAAATGTTGAGACATTTGTTTACCGGGCGGTTTTAACCTAACTTGAGCAGTATGCCTGCTGCCAAGTCGAATTACTCTTTCTAAGGCCGGAATTCAAGATGGCATCCAAAAATGGCAACCAAAAAACAGTATTTTGCTTGTAGCTTCTAAACCACTCACCTGATTGTAAATAAACCGGTGACGAACTATGTTTGCAATAAAATTTCCTTCCGGAATGTTTCTATTCATATTTTGCGTGAAATTAACCCTTCTGACCCAAATTCGTCATTTAAATTCTATTATGTGTGATAGACAAACCACAGCGCATATGTGTATTATAATTCCTGACTTTAAACAGCTGCAATGTTTGTTCTAATTAAGATCCACTGACATCATTGGGTTTAAATGAAAGGTAAAGATGTATGATTTCTAACATGGGTGATTAAATCAGTGTATTGTAATTAGGAGCTAAGCTACGACAGTTTATCTACGTTGTAACGGCGTGCTTTTCCATCATTTTACGACATATACGATCCTTAAACTGCTGCAGTAGTCATTCTAATTAAGATAAATAGCTGTGACTAGGTTAAGATGAAGTATATTTTCCAACATGGTAATTAAAACGATTTATTTTAATTAGGAGCTAGCCTACAGCAGTTTATTTACGTTGTAGCGTTGTTCTTTTGCGTCATTTTTAGACCAATTCCTTCTTTAAACTTCCACAGTAGCTGTTCTAATTCAGATAAATGCATCTGATTAGGCTTAGATGAAATATGAAAGTGTGTATTGTCCAAGAAGGGTAATGATATGTACTTGGACTTACATATTATTGTGTTGCTCAAAGCAACTTACCCTAACTAAAAGAAATGGAACAAACACTCATGTTGACGTCTAGTAACTGGTTGTTTATTATGAGCTAGGCACACACATTTATAACTTATGCAGGGTCATATGGCTTGTCACTGTTAATTAGCAATAACTGATAGGTGCAAGATGCACTCAGTAACAGCGAATCACAGCAATGATGTTTAACACTTTGAAATAGCAATGATAACAGCAATGGAATTATGATCCAGTTCCTGGCCTATATCCCCGTAGGAATATTTAGTGGACGGATGAAACCTGTTACAGGGGTCAGGTACATTATAGTAGATTTAAAAAATACAGAGGTAGACATCTGAGAAACTTCATCAGAGTTTTCCAGCCCCAATTTTCCAATATGACCGTTTTTTTCGATGAAATTAAACATACCTTTATGCTTTCACCTGTGCTATCGGATTCCAAAGAGTTACATTGGCTTCTGGATGATTAAAACATGTTTGTAATCAAGCCACCTGCACAATGATAATAAATTTATGTAATTATGTCAGCCGAAAGTGGTTAAAAAAATACCGTGTATGCAAATCAATACAAAATCTGACAGTACTACAGAGGTTAGCAGTAAGTGCTTTTCGAAACAATTAAACAATATGGAAAAAATAAATCCCAACCTTTCAGAAAATCCTAAGTATGTCCATTTTGTGCTATTATAGAGGGCTCCCGAAGAGCACTTTGAATTCGAAAATACAGCACGCTTCTGCCGCTATACCATTACCTCTTCACCTTTAAAGGGCTTAGGACAGTCCGTATCTAAGTTAAACGATTTCGGTTAGGGTTGATGGATGGACTAGATCCCAACCTTTCAGAAAATCCTTAGTGTGTATATTTCGAGCTATTACAGGGGGCTCCCGAGAGCACATTGAATTCGAAAATCACCTTATGCTTTCACCGCTATTTCATTACCTCTTCACCTTTAAATGGGCTTTGGACGGTCCGTACCTAAGTTAAACAAATTCAATTATTACATGTTTTCGTAAAAAAATACGGGTTTAATTCAGCCTCTTCTGTTTTTTTGGGCCAGCCATGCTTGACATACCTCAAAATGTGCACGAGAACAGGATCTTCTTGATTAGGGTACTATTAAACACTGGTAAGGATTTAATGGATTGTTCAAAAAGCACTTTGAAGGAAGTTTCATCATCCGAATCCTCAGCAGTATTTTCAAGTGGCAAACGAGACAGCACATCAGGTGTTAAATTGTAGTTTCCAGGCACACGTTCTAATGTATAAGATTAGCCATTTAACTGAAGTGCATAACACTGCACACGACTCACAGCCATTTGAGGTATTCCATTTTTTGGATCAAAAATCCAAATACCAAATCCAAATCTGATCCGTTAACATCTTAAAAATTTAAACAATCCAAGGGGCGTATTAATTACAAGTGCTTCCTGCGATTCTGAATCTAGCTCCATCCGAAGGAATGCATCCTTAAGTTCAATCAGACTGAAAGTATCACTTCCAGAAAGCTTGCCAAACAACTCGGCAGCAGTGAGAACCGGCAATGGTCTATTTCGAGCTGCGGATTAATGGTAGTTTTATAATCACCAACAATTCGAATACCACCACCTGCTTTATGAACCACCACAATGAGCGTGGCCCAACTGCTGGTACGCACCGGCTCCAAAACTCCAAGGGACACCAAGCAGCTAACCTTATCAATAAGTGCCAGTGGAATTGGTCTAACTTTACAAAAAACAGGAACAGCATCAGACTTCAATTTGATTTTTGCTGTAAAGTTCTTAAAATATCCTTTGGCTTGAAAAGTTCAGGAAACTTTGCCGTTAAAGCCTTGGGTGTAACGGCAGTTCTTTTAACCACAAGTGCTTCAAATTCCTGAAGCAGTCAAATTGTGTTTAAGATTAGTGGGTAAAACTGTTTCAATAAAAATCAAAAATCGCCAACCAGTCCTTTCCCATCAAAGGCTGAAGTTTTTTATCAGCAATTAAAGCCTGAACCTGCTCAACTCTAACTTTAATAACATCAAAAACTTTATCTACCTGACCAGTCCATGACTTGACAAAAATATTTGTTTTTAACAATTTACAGTCTTTAAAATATGTGTGATACCAACTTAGTGGTAAAATTGTAGCATCACAGCCACAATCAGCATCTAATGGCAACTTTACACCATTGATGTCGCACTTGACAGACCATCTCTCAGCTTTAAGCAAATTAATGCACATCATGTTGTTCTCTAAGTAATCAACAGATTCGTCACTACTTTCATGATCACTGGCACGCTCATCCGGTGCGCTACACACAGATTCTTCATTTTCTTCCAAAAAATGTGCTTTGTTCTGCTTGTAGCCATATTTAAACTTCTTGCCAGGGGTTTTTGTAGGACGGGCTTTAGACTCTGATGACTGAGTACTCTGTTTACCCGTTTTGTTTTGCGAGTAAACTGCCTTTAAATTTCCTTTGGTATGGCAACGGCCACAGGTGTAGTCTTTAAAGCGGCAACGGGCTCTCCCGTGTCCCTTAAAACCACAACAGAAACAAACCATATCTTTAGAACTCAAGTAGTATGGTTTACCTTGCTGATAACTGTTTTTACTTTTATTTTTAGTTTTAGCAACAAAATGTACACTACTATTGCTGGTTTTTAACTCTTGTTGGTCCAGTTCAGCTGCTTCCAAAGAAAGTGCTAATTCAACTGTAGCTTTTAAATATAAGGTTTTCTTAATCAGCTCTCGTTGTATAATTGAGCTGTGAACACCACCAACAATTCGATCCCGGATCATTTTGTCTTTAATTTTGCCTGCAACAATAACATCATAACCGCAATGCTTGGTTAATTGTTTTAAAGCATCAACGTACTCTGCTATTGATTCATTTGGTTTCTGTGACCTCTTGTTAAACTTGAGCCTTTCTGAAATTGTGCTAGGTGCTGGTTCAATATATGTTTCTACTGCTTTAATTAAAGCGTCATACGTAACGGTTGTAACTGTAAGTGGATCGATAATTTGAACAATTTTCTGAAACATTGCATCCCCAATACTAGCTAATAATACGTCGCAACAATCTTCATCTTTAATTTTCTTTGCTTTAAGAAAACAACCAAATCGCAAAATGTACATAGACCAAGAATGCTTACTTGGTTCATATGTATCAAACAAACCGTTAGGTTTGACAGCGTCAGTGCCACCAGGCATTTTAAACTGTGCTAATTAACAAGGCTAAATTAATTTTAAAAGGCCTTTTACTTGACGAACCTTAATTTACACTAATTCGACGTAAAACACTAATTCGACCTAACGACCTGCAACTACAGTTTTTAGGATTTTAATAACAATTTTACTAACACAAAAGCAGCATTCAAATTTACAGCCTAAGCTAATTGACAAGCTAACTTTGTTTTCAAATAACAAGCACGTTAAGCAATTGACCATTAAACTTATCTAAAACAGGCAATTAACCCAACAAAAATGACAAATCATTCAACGCAAAATTTAAATACTATACGTCTATAGGCCTCAATATAAAACGTTAAATATTTATTAAAGTTATTAACTTCAGAACCTCAAGCTTAATCTGTGCAGGGCAAATTTCACAGAAATACGCTAATTGCGGCTGCGATTTTCCGACATCCCTAGCCAGTATAGTCAAGCGTAGGAAGTCGCAAGGCGTTGCCTCGACACAGCCTTTGAACTAAATTACGAAAACTAGCTATATAGCTACATATGAAATACACAGAAAAATTAGTAGTAAAAATACTACAACAGGTAATTCTGACAGTAAACTATATTTAGTCAGAAATTACACCAACACAATCACCAGTGAAACAAGTGAAACAAAAACTGCTTCAAACTGACTAAGGTTACTCAACTATTCCCCAGTGCATAACTACAGTTATTTGCCAAATAACTGAAATCCAAGCTTACCTCAAACTCGGAGCAGAAAGTTCATAGATGCAGGGGAATTTTACGCATAACTAAGTGAAGAGGTAGGCCATAGCCATGACCCTCATCGCCAGTTGATATGAACTAAGACTTGCATATTATTGGGTTGCTCAAAGCAACTTATCCTAACTAAAAGGAAGTGAACAAACACTCGTGTTGACGTCTAGTAACTGGTTATTTATTATGAGCTAGGCATATACTGTAAGCAATATGTTGTACCACTGACCTTTACAATTCGTCTACCATATTCGCGATCATATTGTAACTGGTTGTTTACCATACTTTTTATAGTGTTATCCTGTAAAAACACACACACACACACACACACACACACACACACACACACACACACATATATATATATATATATATATATTAGTCCCAACACGCTTATATGGCGCAGTCGATCGACGAACCTGCTACTCGCCACAAACCAGGTTATAAAAAATGAAAACGAACACTATTTTAAAAAATGAAGATGATGATTGATTCCTTAGTTAATATACGTAAATTTGAAGCAAAGTGAGGGCAATTTTCGCTGTCTCCAAACGCAGAAATCGTAATTCTGTTCTGACTTGCCAATGAACTCTCTGCTAGCCACGAGGCAACCATTGAGTAACGCATGAAGGAAGAAACGTGGATGCAGTGATTATTACGTATTGCTTTAGGTTTGCTACAAATAAACACGAACCATGACGGAATTACGAAATGCTATAGCTGAACATAAAGCGTCTACATTAACAATGAACGAATTGAGTGATGAACTAAGGTTATGTCACATAACAATCCCTGACAGCAAGCAAGAAGCTGTCAAAGCCTTAGTTAAGGATAATGAGTATCGTTTCTAGACACAATTTGTTAGGAAGACTGATAAATGCACGTGCAAAAAGGGACTTAGATGAACAAGTAAATGATGAAACAAGTGCAAAAATTGCTGCATTGGAGGCGCAGCTTGACAATTTACATGTTCAAGCAGCCACAGCAAAGTCTAACATTACACCAGATTTGGCTTCTATTTTGAATATGTTGGCTCAGACCCAATAAACACCGTAGGCTTCTTGAACAAAATCAGACACCACCAGCACTGCAACTCCATACTACTGCTGATTCGTCAAAGGCAATATCAATTTTTAGTGCAGACGGACTCGACAATGCTGTAGACTGGGTGAAAGAGGTAAAATGCATTGCAGCATTAGCACATTGGTCCGATTCGCTGACCCTTATTAATGTGCAAACACGTCTCTCAGGGGCAGCAGCAAACTGGCAGAAAATGACTGGAAAAGGTTTAGACACATAAGATCAATGGACAGCAGCCTTTCTAGAATGCTTCAAACGTAAACTGCAGATCACAGAATTTCTTAGGATAAGTGCACAGCGTATTCTCAGAGATGATGAAACAGTTGTCAACTATATTTCAGCAAAAGATGCTCTGCTTGAGTAGTTGCCACATCCACTATCAGTAGAAGAACGAAAAGATTTAATCGTTGAAGGCATCAAAGACGACATTTGGGCAACTGGGTTGGCCATCCACGATAATAAGTCAATAGGAGAACTCGTCGATAAGGCCTGTAGATCAACGCAGGAAGATTAAATCTAAAGAAAAGCGGATACCAGCGGAGGAGCAAACTTCAAACGAAAAGCAGCATCCTTCAAACACTCGCAAACCTGAAACTTCCTTTTCGTCACATAGCAAAGGTGCAACGCTCCATAGATATAACCCAAAATATGACGACCCCAAAGGAACAGACCTGCTTCAGATGCAAAAAAAGTGGGAGATATTTCGTATAGTTGTTCAGTACCACCGCCAGAGGGAGCTGCCGAATCAAAATTGCAGTATAAGAAGCAAACATCACAGGAACCAACAGCACAAACTACGGCAACGCCAAAGAAAATGGACACACATGTTCAGTGTAGAAGCGCTATCACTCTAACGAACTTGAATGTACAGCTGTACATTGGGCTTTGATGGATAATTTTAGGCAGTATTTGCATGGACATCCATTCACCTTAGTGACGGACAATTTTATGACAGGATATATTGTTGCAAAATCTCACTTAAACCGTAAGTTTGCTCGGCATGTTATTGACATGTCACAGTTTGAGTTTGATGTTGTTCATCATCTGGGAAGAGAAAATATTGTTGCAGACCATCTCGCTCGTTACCCACAAGAAGGAATCTCCAAGAGCTGTAATGCAATCATTGCAGTACCTACAATTCAACTCACAGAAGCACAGCAAGGAAATCCATTTTGCAAGCAAGTAGTAAATGCACTCGACGAAGAGCCAACAACAAACCAATTGAAGCAAATACAAAGCAATTACGTAATTGAGGATGGTGTCCTGCTCCACCAAAGGAATGGAGAGAACACCATTGTTGTTCCTGAAAAACAACGAACAACTATTCTTCATCTATGCCACGATGAGGCAGCACACCTTGACTTTACCAAAACAATAGAGCGAATACGCAATAATTATAGGTGGAGTAAAGTCCGACAAGACTGCAAACAATACGTAAGTAGTTGTCACGAGTGCCAACTTGTAAACCGAAGAACCATATTGGCTAATGGGCTGTTGGGGTCAAGCCCAATACCACATACGCCGTGGGAGGCAGTATCAGCTGACCATGTGGTAGCGTTGCCTACTACCAGTTCAGGGAACAAAAATCTCATAGTTCTCATCGACCATGCGACACGCTAAGTAATTGCCAGAGCCATGTTAGTTATATCAGGAGCCTACAGAAACAACTAGGAGTGTGTCTTGGTAACATCCACTAAAGTGTTAAGTCAGAAGCGGCTATAGTGGTGTACAAATTTGTTAGCAGAGGTTGCTACCTGCATGAGATGATTAGAGGTGTGCGTCACGTTCTCAAGGCTAATTTTTGGTCTTTTGTTTGTAAACAATAAGTGTTTAAAATGGAAACAATAACAAAGTAATAATAAAAAAAAAATAAACAAACTGACAATTAGTTGTTCGTAAGTTGCTCTAGCCAACAATAAAATAGATCGTTGCTTTCGTAGCACACGTCTGCTTCGCGTGCTAAGTTTCAGTTTCGATTTTAGACAACTTGGCGCAGGCGCAGTATTGTTGCTCCTTATGGCGTTAGCACATTGTACTAAATAAAGCATTCCTAACATAGACCAGCCACACACGCTCCTAGTTGTTTTCTATAGGCTCCTGGTTATATTGATCTACCTAGTTGTTCTATTCGATCCTCATTATGGGAGGGGACCTCTCAGTGTTTCAGGTATCTCAATAGGCATTGATTGCATCAGTGGGACTTGTTCCTGCAGGAAAAAGAAGTGAGGGTTTTTTTCATTTCCTTCTTCTGGTTCTTGTTTTGAGAGCAGGTGGTAGCCATGTTTTGTGCTATGATGGATTTGGTGCAATGTCATGCAAATATTTATTGTTAATATGTTTTCTGCATTTTACGAAGATTTCCAAGTAAGAGCCCAACTGTATATTTGGTTTTATAGTGTATGATGTCATGGAATAAACTTTACCATGTCACGAAATTACTAGACTGTTTCATAGGTGAGTGCCAGTCAAAAGTAGGCTTAGTATTTTTCCGGTATGCTAATACTCCATGTACATAGTGGACTGACTGTAAGCTTCTGTTAAATGGCATAAAAGATTACATGGTTATGCGCCCAGACAACGTTTTGTATATAATTTCTTAGTGCCATGTAATAATTTCCAGAAGCAAGTTGAATGCAGATACATGGGAATAGGATGGAGACAAGCCACACAAATGTGAAATACGTTGCACTGCTCATGCACTTGGTTTGCTCAAATTAAACACTACAGTGAGTGAGGAAGCCTCTTATTTGGTAAAAATAAACTTGATATACTTGTCTCTTGAAGTATTTGCAGGCTGGAGGACTTATATCTCAGAGTTCAGATTGGTTTGAACTGGGGAGGAAAAGTTTAAATCTGATGAGAATGGAAAAATTCCACTGGGATATCAAGTATAGAATGGTATTATCAAAGTTATATTATACAATTTTTCATAAATCTATGGCCAGCAAGTAAGTGGAGAGAAACAATATGAATGCAGTATATGGTGGTGTACATAGTGGAGAGAAACCATATGGATGCAGGGTATATGGTAGTGCATATAATGGAGAGAAACCATATGAATGCAGTATATGGTAGTGCATATAGTGGA
>JAHWFP010015168.1:11891-36901 GCA_023313725.1 Lithobius niger | reverse complement strand
CCCCCCCCCCCCAAAAAAAAACCTTTGTTAAGCTTAATTTTTAAGAAACCCCTCTGCAGTTACCTGCTGGTATTATTCAAGTTGTTTAAACATTTATTTTTACATTAGCAGTCATTCGGTCTCCATCCTAAATTACTAAAAAATTTACCATTTAGGTTCAGCTAATGCATAATCATATGCTTAATGGTAATAGATACACTGCCCTCCCCCACCTCCCAATCTGTTTAATTATAGCACTAGAATGCCAAGCAGACGCAGGGATAACAAACTCACTGCCTAACATACGGGAAAGCCTCATCTACTGCTCCCCCCCCCCCACTCCCAGTCTATCGCTTTCATTTGACCGTTGCGTACCGTGTGAGAAAAGCCTATCCTTGCTTCTAAGATGACCGTGCAGAGCAAATTCTTAATCGAGGTTAAATGTGTTTATAGGTCAACAGCCATGCTCCCTCCCTTTAATACAGTTTTCACACGTAATAATTCGTCACGGGTCAGCCCTGGCCAACCCGGGCTGAGGCCAGTCCTGGTCAGCCATCATGCCGAGCTCCGGGCGCGTTTTGATTTCTGCACGTGATAAATGCCTGCAAGCCGACCCGCGTTCGCTTGAGAGACCGTCTGTCGACTAATATTGTTGACAGGAGGATAGGTGCAGTGAGTCGGCTTCACTTCTCGTATTGCGTGTTTTCAGGTGAAGCTCGACATTAATGTCAAACTGACGTCGCTAAAATTATCTTATAATATTTAAAATAGCCAAGAATTTAAAAAAAAATCAAATACGAACCATCTTCTCAATGAATATAGGTGGGGAAAAACCACGGTAAAAAATATTACAAAAGTCTCTTGAGGAACTTCCCACCCTGCCTGGTGAAATTTGAGCCGAAGACAATTAATCTAACCACCTACCGTATTATAACAATATGGAAAAAAAAACAACCAAACCATTTCATTTGTGTCTTTAACTTCCCTCCCCCCTCCCCCCGATTTTTTCTTCTGACTTTTTCTTTCGTCTTTTCTCCATATTTTTTTAAAACTTTTATCTTGTATCACGGTTAATAGGCCATTAACGCATTAAAAAAAAACTTGTGTTATTGGTAACAACTTTCCGTTAATTTGGTAAATGCTAATCTACCAGCTGGTTCTTGATTTTATTTCTTGCGTTATTAAATGCAGGCTAGTGTTTTTTTTTTCAATACGGGTGTGAAACCCATTTCTGTTGCCCTTTGGAACTATTGTCAAACCCGGTGTCCTTTGGATACCAATACCGATGCTCCAATAGTTAAATCTTGGTGGTGTGGTTCGGCGATTGTAGTGTCGATCTATAAACATACCCAAAGATTGACGGTTCAAGTCCTTCGTTGGAGGCAGTCTAACCTTCTAGAACAGAAAAATGGATATGGATCATGTCACTTTTATTTCGACATATTATTTTCTCTTTATTTTAAAGATATGATGTCATGTCTTCTTCTGGAACAGTTTGTTATTATGACAACATAACTTCGCTCTCTCTAAAACATGGCTCTTTGATGTAGGTTAGTATTTTATTTTATTTTGCTCAAAATTTAAAAAAAATTTAAAAAAAAACTACCTGTAAGTTTTAATCTTTTCCTTGTAGTGTAGTATTTCTTTTGGATACACCCAAACAAAACCTTTTAATAGCGCGAAGTTTTCAAAGGAAATAAAACTGGAAAAATTATTGCACACGCTGATAGAAAATTGATCGGTGCAATGCATCATGAACCTTTTAACATGCTGATATGCAATACTGAATTTTTTTTTTACTAAGGTGCAATATTTAATTCTCTTCTTTTCTCCCACGTGTTTTTCACCCCGTGTAATAGCCACTATTTAATTTACGAGTGTCACATAACAATTTCTTTTTTAGTGTTTACAGTTTTGTCTGTTGACATGTAGGCTAGTGGGCTACACTGCAAGGCTACGAGCGCGGGAGGGCTCACTTCGAATTTCACACGTTAAAAATAAGGCGCGCTGGCCAGGGCCAGCCAGGGCTGGCCTCGGCTGGAAAGGCGGGCCATTTGGGCGTGCGTCAGCCCTGGCCAGCTCGCTTTCGCCCAGAAAACATTATTACGTGTGAAATCCTCCGTCACGGGTCAGCCAGGGCTGGCACCCAAACATTACAACGTGTGAAATCAGTATATCAATACACCTTTAACAATTATACACCACCTCTACTTGACAAGTTACACGACCACGGCTCTCTCGTTGTTGTTTGGCTCTTGTCTCTCGGCTCACGCTTCTTCCCATTTTGTCACCCTGACATTCCCGGATTTTTTGGCTAAACCTTATCCAGGCCTTAAACCGTTGTAGGAGATTAAGGCAGTTGTGCCACTATGCTAAGTGTGGTTCTTGTGGTTTTCGCGTGATGTGCTAAGTCTAAATTGGAATGTGATCGTAGCGGAGCTCAACAATTAACTACTTGCGCGATCATTGTTGCGTGCTTATTGCTTGCAACAATACTAACCCAATGTGTATAAATGTTTAGCCGCAGCAAACGTGGCAGCCTGAGCGAGGCACGTAATTGAAAAAAATTACCCGGCCAAACGGGATTCAACGAAATGGAAATTTCCGTTTCGCCGAAAATTAAGAAACTGATTAAAATTCGGCAAAACAGTCATACAACTCTTAAAGTTCAACTCTTTATTAACAGATATATATAATCAAGAATGCAGAGTGGGAGCATTGACGTTTAAGAGGAGGGGAAGGCAGATTTTAGCTGGAGGGGGGGGGGGAGGAAAGGTTTACGTTAAGGATCATCGTAATTCCTTTGCAATTTTTTTGTAAAAATTTAACTGATAGTATTAAAGTATTAATTAGTAATAATTAATTAACTAACTGCTTAATTTCCCTGGTTTCCCTTGTTTTCCCTTGTTTCCCTGTTTTCCCTGGCTTCCCCGGTTTCCTATTCCCCACTTTCCTATTCTCATGTTCCCCGTTTTGTCGACACCAAAATACTTTCTTCTACACGTTGGGTTAGCCAGTTTGTGGTCAGTACTTTGCTATACTCGGAAGGAATGAGTTGACCGGCAGAAGGAAGTGAAGGATTGTCGAAGTTTAAAACTCGGATACTTTGGGTTGGGAACCAGCAAGTCAGAAAAACGAAATACATACAGTAGACTCTTGATATAATGAACCTCCGAATAAGGAACTGTTTCCTATATTTTCATAGAAAAATCGCAGCCATCAACATTGTTAGTTCTCAGTACTCGGGAATTGGGCGATAACCTATACAAGAACACTTTTAAACAATTCGGTTGGCCACCACCTGTTTGTATGCTGAAAATACCTCTTTATAAAGAACCCCTTTACATGGAACAGCTCTCTATAAATAACCCCGTTTCAATGCTGTAAAGGCCTTTTCACATACTAAAATCATCTTCATAAGGAACTAATTTACAAAACTCGTGTCGATCAAGGAATCCATGAATTTTTTAGATTTTTCAGAAAAAGGCAAACCAATCACAACCCAAAACTATAAATGTTTCACCGAACAATGTGTAACTGTATGCAAACTGCCCTTGCGGGAACGGAACCTTCTGTATAAAGAATCGTATAGTTTTAGCGCACCTTGGTAATAAAGAGAGCCTATAGGATATTAGATTGGTTTAGGATGGCAAGAGGGAAAGCGCACAATATGTATGCATATAAGCTAAAGAAATCTTTTATATCTTGTTTTGCGTAATCTTAGGTATGATTATTACCTAAAAAAAGTTTTACAAACGTTTTGAAATTGTAAATTCGTCACTTGGTAATGCAGTTAATAATGGATTCATTCCCTTCATAGTCAAGTTCAACCACTAACTGGAACTGAACTAATTTCTAGTATCACGGCTTTGAAATATTAAAAATCGAATTGGTGTGGTTCGTACGGTTATGTAGGTTAGGTATTCCACAAGCATACTCAATCTCGAATTCTAATTTGAAATGACGTCATAGCCATTTAGTATTCTTCATCACCAGAAAATACGTTTGCAAGAAATCTGGTGGTGAATGGCTCTAAATAGTTACGACGTCTTGAGTTAGATATTGAGTTCGCGTTCGGAACTGCGGCGCTCCAGTCTGTCCCAATTGACAGCCTAATTCGTCGTCTTGTTGCAAGTCTCAACTGGACAGCTACTAGTTAACCATCTGTCACTCTAGCGTTTACCTAAAAACACGAAAAAGAGGCATACAAATTTACATACTGAAAAACTTTAAAATCCAAAACATAAATTTATAGTTTACAAATAAAGTCAAAATGGTTGTAGAATAGTTAACAGGAATGGACGAGTGTCAGATTCCCTTCATTCAATTGTCTGTGCGCGGATAGTCGAAAGGAAACTGCAAATTCATCGTTTACTTGGTTTATTCACGTGCTCAGTGTGACTATCTGCAAGCCAGTGCGGGCGTGAACTGTCATGGCTTCCTCCCTCCCTCTCTCGCTTGGTGGCGTGCGCGCATGCGCGATCGCTAGGCGAGAGGAGGACGTGTGATGACGGCATCATCACACGCTCCCCCCCTTCAAAAAAATCAAGCCCGGCCTGTCTTGGTTCGGTCGGGTTACATAGTTTGCATAAAAAAAACATACATTTTGATTTATAAGAAAACATACAATTTGCCTTATCAAAGGTAATGGTAATTCATGGTATTAATTAGATTTCATTTACATCACATTGCCAAAGTTGTAATGAGAGATTGGTGGAAATTCACACATTTGATTTTCGGTGACTTTGTCAGTTAGGATAAAAAAAAAACTCTACACTGTTGATGCCTGCATAATGTGGTTTACAATGGTGAGTAATGGTTTAAATAAGTCGGTTAAAAAAAATTGTCAACCTCTTGTGACTCTGTGCCATGAAAAAAAATTGGCATGCCTGCCCTGGGTATCTCAGATAGGCTATAGTTATTTTACAAAGAGGCCTTGGTGAGCAGACTCGTAAGTTGTAGGCTATTGGTGCGATCTCAAAGCTTAAGTTGCCAAACCTATGATTCTTTCATTAGAAAAACAGAATACTTAAAAGTGGTAGTAAATCTAGGTACATTCGTACACGGTTAGGCTACACTTTCTAGGTAATGTCTACATACGCATGGTTGGTCAGAACTGGTCAGTCTGACCAACCATGCGTATGTAGACATTACCTAGAAAGTGTAGCCTAACCGTGTACGAGTGTGCAAAACTTTAAACCTCCACGCCAGTTGTACTCCAAGTTAGTTTCCACACTTGACTTCTTTACCAAATTTGTTGCTTTAGATTTCTCCCTTACTGAATTTGTGGCAAGTAAAACAATTCTCGTTCCATCTCCATCAGAATTAATGCTTCATTCGACACTTTGATCATTTTCGTTATGTAAACTTGATTTACGTCCCAACAGAAAAAAAATTTCAACACAGTATGGGCATGAAAGGTGCGGCAATCAATTCTCCGACGTGATTTCAACATTTACAATTGCGAGTGGCGGGGCTGAAAACAATTCAAAGGGGTTTGGCATCTCAAATCAAGCATGGGGGAACAAGTTTCAGATACTTCCCAGCCGCCGAGTGGTTGTGGTTGTGCACCGAGGACTCGTTCTGCAGGACGATTGCACTCCCACTCTTCCCTGGGCATGTAATTTCCTACCAAGCCAAGATAAGAATCCCAACACAGCACCTCATCCTCTCTAAAACCTCCGTTTCCATCACATCGATGATTCATTCATTAATCACATTCATTAATCACAAAGACCATTCTACCCTAGGGTGTTGTAAGTTTCACTGTCACATTCACTTTTGACACTGTCATGACAAATTCTGCATCAATGCAAACAGAACTGAGCTTAATTTTCACATGCTTCATAATGTAATAACATTCAGACAAAATTATTGGTCTGTCATTGTCGACAGTGCTACCTTTGGTGATACATTTCATTTGCGATGATGCGTATCATAGTTAGTCCTTTAAATTTGTTAATCCTTTCCCCACCCTTACGTTATGCTTTAAAATCGTTTTGTCTAGTACGGTAGTAACCATAGCATGGTACAGTAGGCAGTGGTTGTATAGTCTACCAATTCTTTAAATCCAAGGTTAAAATTCATACATGTTATCATATAAAAACTTTAAGTGTAGGCTACCGAGTTCTAGTGAGTCCAATAAATGCAGTAGATACAAAAACTGAGTTGGTTAGTTAATACAGTAAAGATTAAAAAAAAACATGTCAAGAAGAAAAAATTTACCATCGTTACTAGCCTATAGCTGTTTTTACCCATGATCATCACTAGTAGATGAAGTCTACTCTCTTATTTTATGCTTGTAAAAAAAACCCTGTAGCCTAGGCTACTGCAGTTGGTGGGCCATCATTTTGGTGGGCAATAGTGCGGATGGGCTACAGTGATGGGCTGCAACTTTGGTTGGCTACTGAGTAGTGTCGTTCAGCATGTACACCCTTGTTCCTTTCTTATTTGGAACCCACAATTTACCTTGGTTATTTGCTGCGTGACCTTTCATACTCGGTATTTGTCGAACTTAAATTTTTAAAACATTGTAATCATTACTTGGGTGTCCATAATCAATTTTTGCAGTGCTGAGCAAGAGCAGTGCTCGAATACCATTAGAAAACAAAACAAAATCAAGTTTGCAACAAGCAATTGTGTATGCTGTGAAGTTGGTCGTTATTGCAACAGATGGAAGTTTGCCATAGTCAATACAGCACTGTTTAAAAAAAAAAACACATCGTGCCAACAAATTGCTCTGTTGTGCGACTACTCTTTCCCAAGAGCTTGTTACGCTGCTTACCTGCTGGTTTTTTTACACATGAAAGGACACTGAAAAATGTTCACGACAGTTTGTGACACTAAACAAATAAATTCACGACAGTTTGAGATTAGTCTGTCCACTTTAATGGCGATTACTGTGTTGTGATGATACGCACTGTTGTGTTGATCTGGTTTTGCTCGTGCTTTTTCCTGCGGGATTTGTAGTTCCTTCGTGGGCTAGTTAGACGATGTAGTTCACTGAGTGAGGGAAGGCTCTCATTTCCCTTCTGCCTCTTTGCTTGGTGGTTTCTCTATTTGCATCTTACTTTTCTTGGTATGTTGGTTCTTTCGCTTGGGGTTTGGCTCTGGTTTCCTTCCTCTGTGGTCTGTCAAAGTTTCGTTGAAATGTTGGTCGTTCGTTTTTTATAGACGAACTTCGTTGGGGAATCGTGATTTGGCGGCTCAGCACATTTCGGTTCTGGAGGGTTCTCAATTTCCCTGTTGTTCACGTGGTGGCAGATGATTTGTGGTGTCGGTTTTTGATTTTATCCCTCCGATGATTTTGGTTGAACGGAGGGTGACGTCGATGCCGTGTTGGCTTCGTTGGTGTGTCGAGTCGTTTCATTTTGTTGATCCGGCTTGCTTTGCCGTTCTATTTCTCGCTCGTTTTCTTTTAAGATGCACGAAATATCTTTTTTCATTATGGCCAATCGTTGGTTTGTTCGTACAATGCTGCTTTTCAGTTCGATAATCTTTTTTCGAAGATCGGCTGCATTGATCTGAACACCAGTGCTGCATGCACGAGGTCCTCGTTGTCCGCCATTGTGGAGCGCGCACATGTGGCCTTGTAACAAGAGTTCGATTGGGCGTTTCAGGAATAGTCTCAAAATATGAGCACGAACCGGTCACAAATTGTTTTGAGTAGGGTACTTACGCGATATTCGGTTACATATATACCCCCACTTCCGGTCACGTGATAAACGTGGGGGTAATGATGCACCTCCGATCATCTGTTGAAAAGTGGGCTATCACTTCCATTTTTCGTCAGTCTGGAGGACGGTGGAAAAGTGCTTTTTACTATCTGTTTTCCGGCTTTCGTCGATCTGGAGGATGGTGGGAAATACTGTTTGTTTCCTACTATGATGTCACTTCCGGTCACGTGATCAAAGTGGGGGTAATGATACGCTTCCTGTCTTATGTTGAAAAGTGGGGGCGTAAGTTCCGGTTTTTTCGTCAATCTGGAGGAGGATGGGAAAGTGCCATTTGCTACCCTTTTTTTCATTCTTCATCAATATCGAGGTGGATGGGAAAGTGCTTTTGCTGTATTCTATGACGATACTTCCGATCACGTGATAAAAATGAGGGTTATGTCATCACTTCCGGTCATGTGATGAAAGTTGGGACGCCACTTCCGGTTTTCATCAATATGGAGGAGGGTGTCTTTTGCTACCTTTTTTCGTGGTGTGAAGGATGGTGGGTAAGTGTTTTTTTTTCCTTTTTTGTGGAGAGGATCACACGTAGGGTACAGCCTAGGGAAACCCACATCCCGAACCGTTTCGCTCTACGACCGACAGTTCTCGAGTTATCAGGGTGGGCCAACTTGCCAAAATTCGAGGTACCCGATTTCCGGGGTGGGCCACATGTAGAGCATGGTCCAAGGAAGCCAAATCCCGAACAGTTTCGCTCTAGAACTGGAACTGTGCCAATTTATTTTTTTCGGGGGCCAAAATAATTTTTGACCGGGCCAACTAGTAGGCGAGGCCACGTGCGGGCGGGGTATCATGCATTAGGGCCAAATTTCGCTCCGTTTTGCTCTAGGACCAACAGTTACCGAGTTATGGGCATTTTAAATAATTTCGGAAGTTGAAACTGAAACCTGGGCCAGTTTAGACAAATGGAGGCATTTCTGGTTCCAGGCCAAAATGGTGGCATTTCCGGTTCCGCTTCCGCTAACCATGACAACAACCCGCTTGGAAAATGGTGGCACTTCCTCCGGTTTGCATAGGAGGAAGTAGACTGTCCTCTGTCTGTCCTCTGAGTCTACCTAATAGCATTTTCCTGTTATGACATCAGTTCCTGTTGTAACATCACTTCCTGTTATGACATCACTTCCTATATGACGTCACTTCCTGGTGCAATGCATCATGGGTAATAATTTTCCCTATATAAGGAGAGATCCAAGGAAAAAAAATTCAGTCCAGATGTAGTTCTGGACTCTAACACGCGGCCTCCCAGCCTTGGTGCAGTTGGGCAGGGCTACATGCACCATATCATATGTGCAACTTCTAATATGGCGCATATAGCCCTGCCCAACTGCGCCGTGTGTTTAAGTCCAGAACTGCATCTGGACTGAATTTTCTTCGGCAGATCTTTCCTAATATTAGGGAAAATATTTCCCATGATGCATCACACCAAAAATAAAAAAGTTGGCAAAGTTCCAAGAAATAAAAAAATTGGCACAGTTCCAAAAAATAAAAATAAAAAATTTGTGTGGTTTTCAAAAATAAAAAAAAGTTGGCGCAGTTCAAAAATAAATTTTTTTTTGAGGAGGGTCCTATATAAGGCGAGATCAGACGAGGAAAATTCAGTCCAGATGAAGTTCTGGACTCGAACACACGGCCTCCCAACCCTGGTGCAGTTGGGCAGGGCTACATGCACCATATGAGTAGGGAATCTCCACTACTGGCTCCCCTCTTGGGTGGTAGTAACTCCCCTCTAGGGTGGCAGTAACTCCCCGTTTGGTGGTAGTAACTCCCCGTTTAGGGGCCAGAAATTAAATTTTAAAAATTTCCATTTTTTGCTGGTCCTTCGTAAGGAATATTCATTTTTTTTAATGTGTGTCTGCAAAATCTAATTCGTCTTTGTTAGGAGCTCCAATTTATCTGTTCATTTTTTCCTAGTATTTTTGTTTGGAAAATTATTTCGTATAAAATAAATAATAATAAAAGGAATGAACGATTTTTCTTTCAAGAAAAAGAAAATGAATTAAAAATCATCGTTTAAGTGTGCATACTGTGGAGAGGTCTACACAACTCAGCGATCTTCGACCAGAGTGTTTACTCTTCGAAAACGAGTTAAAAGATATTGAAGGTGAAGTAAGGTACAAG
This sequence comes from Lithobius niger, assembly GCA_023313725.1. Lineage (NCBI taxonomy): Eukaryota > Metazoa > Arthropoda > Chilopoda > Lithobiomorpha > Lithobiidae > Lithobius > Lithobius niger. The sequence continues at coordinate 27,071 of JAHWFP010015168.1, read as the reverse complement.
TTGGTACATGATGATACTCACCGAATTTATTTCCGCAAAATTGAATGTCTCGATTCATCTCGAGCGCTCAATCTACTGTATTGTCCGCTCAAATATCTTATTACGACTTGCTTGGATCAACTCACCAGTTGTAAATTTTAACTGTGTTTAGAGGCAGATTTTACCAGGGATTCCAAAACCGTGCGAGCCTATTTCTTGTCTCTCTATACAGCCGTTTACAACGAATCTGATGTGTCGGAAATCTTGGAGGATGCTTGCAAAAAAATACAGCAGTCAGTTGAAATTTTCGAAGAAAGAGGCAGTGGTTGGCGATTTTTGAAAGTTTGGGGTATCACCGTAAAAGTGGCAAAAATCTATCTTTTTGTCCTAGTTCTTTCTTACCCTTGCCGAGTGCATTACGCGAAGTTATAGTGAATGTGGAAAATTCTGACGAGAAGTGCTTTCTATATTCCGTATTGGCCGCTAAAATGAAGTGCTACGAAACCAAAGTTAAATATTACGAACCATTTTTGAATACTGTAGACCTTTCCATGTTGAAATTCCCCGTGACTCTACGACAAATTGATTCCTTCGAACGAGCCAACAATTTGTCCATTAACGTAATTTCGTACAAGGGTTCGATAGGATTATATCCGGTGAGAGTGAATAAAAACATGGAAGGAGAAGTAATTGACTTGTTACTAATAGTCGACGAAAAAGGAAATAGTCATTACTGCAGCATCCTCGATATTGATAGGCTACTCCAATTTCAAGGTACTGGAACACATAGAAAATTTTACTGTCATAACTGCTTCGCAGTCTTTACTAAAGAACGATCCATGATGGCGCACGACGGTAAATGTGTGAGACTGAATAAGGAGCAAGTACTGACTTTCCTTTTGCCTGGTAATAACATGTTAAAATTCCAACACTATGACAGATGTAATTCTCATCCATGGGTAATTTACGCAGATTTCGAATTTATGCTCAGGCCCGTACAAACTAGTAGCGTCGATCCATCTTTGAGTTCATCTACTAAAGTCAGTTTGCATTCACCTAGTAGTTTTGGATATGTGGTTATTGGCCCAGAAAATGAAATCGTGAGTCAAAAATTCTACCTCGGTGAGGATGCGGTGGATAGGTTTTACGAATGTATGAATATTGAAATTAACAAGTTTGCCAGTTTTCTATCGCGACTAAAACCTTTGATGATGAGTGTCGAAGATGAAATTCAGTTCTTGAAAGCTGATACTTGCTACTATTGCAACAAAGTCATGCTTACAGATAATCTCTCATTGAAGAAATTGAGAGATCATTGCCACTTCATGGGAAAGTTCAGAGGTGCTTCTCAAGTAAAATGCAACCTGGATGCAAGGAGCATAAATACTATCCCGATCGTCTTCCATAATTTAGAAGGCTACGATATGCATCTACTGATTTCTGTGGCAAAAAACTTCCCTTCGGGAGTGGACGTTCTTGCTAGAAACACCGAGCGTTTCATGAGTATGACTATTACGAGATACTTTTGCTTCAGTGATAAGAGATTTTCGGTAAGGTTGCGTTTGTTAGACAGTTATAATTTCCTATCTTCGTCGCTGAAAACTTTGGCTAAAAACCACAAGAAAGATCGACCCTTCAACATCTTAAAAACTGCTCTTGAATCGGTAGATTGGTTCGAGTCGGGAGAGGTCTCGGATTTATTGACGCAAAAAGGCCATTATCCATATGAATACGTGCAGTCTACGGACGTTTTTAAAGAATGGAAATTACCTCCTAAAGAGGCGTTCTTCTCCATTCTACGAGGTGAAGGCATCACTGATATAGAGTATGCTCATGCTACGTCTGTTTGGAATTTGCTGAAGGAGAAGGTTTTTCAAAATTATCATCGTTTATATCAGATGATCGATGTGTATCTTCTAGCCGACATTTTTCAGACTTTCAGGGAAATTTGTTTACTCAATGACGGCATAGATCCGTGCTACTATGTGTCCACACCAGGGTTTAGTTGGGGAGTCGCTTTGTAAAAAACCAAAGCCGAACTAGAATTGTTTACCCATGGAGGAAAGCATAACTTTATAACTACCGGTGTCAGAGGTGGAACAACTTTTGTGTCAAAAAGGCACTCGATCGCCAATAACAAATATCTCCCAGACACCTACAACGAGAATCTACCAAGTCTTCATCTAGTAGATTTGGATGTTAACAACTTATACGGACTAGCCATGACCGAATTCCTTCCATACGATCGACTTAGTTGGCTGACGAGGAAAGAAATTCTCGAATTTTGCTTGGCATTGGTTGAAAAAGATTCGGAATACGGTTATATATTGGAAGTGGACTTGGACTATCCATCCGAGCTACACGACGATCACAACGATTATCCTTTAGCACCGGAAAAGTTTAAAATTATGCCAAAACTCGTGTCTCCCTTCTTGAAAGAAATGGCAGGAAACAAGAAGATCGTTTCTACTTCTAAACTGACGACTAACCTGCTCTCGAAGAAAAACTATATAGTTCATTACAGAAATTTACAATTCTACTTGAAGCACGGTTTAATTTTGAAAGGTATGCACAGAATTCTAAAATTTCGTCAGAAGCAATGGCTAAAATCTTACATAGAATTTAACACCGAGAAGTGTCAACTAGCAACGACGACGTTTGCAAAAGCCTTTTTCAAACTGAAAAATAATTTGGTGTTTGGCAAAACGATGGAAAACAAATCGGGGCGTTTATCCATGAAGTTGTCCGATAATCCAAAAAAATCTGTCAAGTACAGCACTCTGCCACACGCGGATTCATTTAAGATCCTCAACAAAAATCTCATACAAGTAAACTTGAGACTTCGTAACATCAAGTGCGACTTACCGACTTACTCCGGTTTTTGCATCCTCGAACTTTCCAAACTCATAATGTATGAAATTCACTACAAGTTCATGCGTCCAAAATATGGCTACCGAGCACGTTTACTTTTCACGGATACCGACAGTCTGTTCTATGAGGTAGAGACTGAAGATTTTTACCAGGACATGGAAATTGAGTCAGATAGATTCGATACCAGCAATTATGATCCATTGCATCCTCTGTATAGTATTAAAAACAAACAAGTCCTGGGGAAAATGAAAGATGAGACGGCTGGCATCCCGGTGAACGAATTTGTAGGCTTGAAAGAAAAACTGTAATCAGTTTTAATAGGGGGAGAGAGTATTAGAAAGGCTAAAGGGATTAGTAAAGAGTTTATCCAAAAAAGTCTCAGTCACGAAGACTACAAAAAAAGCACTATTTTCTAAAACATCGTCGAAAGCCATGTGGATGAGCATTCAAAGTAAGGATCATCAGCTCGCTACGGTTGAAATTTCAAAATCTTCTGTATCTCCTTACGTCGAAAAGAGATTCGTGTTGGATGATGGAATAAATACATTAGCGCACGGTCACTACAGAATGGGTATAGCGCATGATTTTCTAGACGGTATTATCGATCCGATGGAGGATTAAGAAGCTGAAAGGCAAGCTTCACTGGAGAAAGATAAGGAGGAAGAAGCATCAGCCACTGAAATACCAAAATGAAGCGAAGAAGAAAGAATAGTGGCTAATAAGAGGAAAAGAGCCGCGGCTGCTCATAAGAAACGTGCGATAGAAACTGTCGAACAGAGAAAAGCTAGGTTGGAGAAAATGGCTGCTGCTTTTCGTAAAAAATTTGCGACAGAAACTGTCGAACAGAGAAAATCTCGGTTGGAGAAAATGGCAACCGCTAAAAGAAGAAAATTAATATGATCTGTTGTACTTAAAAATCAATTAGAAATTATTTGATAAGACAAACTGCTAATGTTATCAGTACAGCTATTAAATTTTGAATCGTATCCCTTCCACCTAACGAAGTAGAGCATTTTCCCATCTGTACCTTTCTGTCGTCTTAATACTTTCTCCACAAAAAATAAATTGGGTACGAGAGTTTTTGAATTTCTTGTTCGTAGAAACCTCCGAGCACCGGTTCGTTGAATTCGTCTTTTAATAGATAAGTAACAGGTTTGGTTTTTGTGTACTTTACGGATCGTGAAAACTTCGTTAGTAAAATTTTGTAAATACCCTTTATCAAAAATTTTCTTAACTTTAGAAATTCTGACTTTATTTCCTACGACAAGTTTGGGTTTTTTCAATGATTGTTTCGGTTTAATTTTCAGTGACGATTCGTGACGTCTGGTTACTTACCTCGGTTTTAATTTAGTTGTGGAGTGAACCGTGTCATTGTACCGTGAAACTAACTCATCAATAATGTTTATTCATTGGTAGTTCCCCTGCTTGGTGAATTGTTTCCACATGCGAGTTTTCAGCGTCCTTTTGAAACGTTCTACAACGCTCGCTTTCTTCTCAGAGTGGGTAGAGTACAGGTTGATGTTGTGACGCATAAGGAGTGCTTTAAAGTTTTTATTGTAGAATTCACTGCCTAAATCAACTTGTAAATTTTTAGGGGGTGTCGTTCCTTCGAGTATCTTTTTAAAGGCTTCCGTAACGACAACACCGGATTTTGATTAGGGGAATAGCCCAAGAAAACTTGGGCATGACGTTAATGCAAGTCAGTAGATAGTTAAATCCTTTATTGACGTTAGAGTAAGGTATCATTTCCACCAAGACCGCTTGCTATAGATCATTCAGACTCCGCACAATCACTTTCCGCCTCGGAAAATGTTTCCGCGTCGGTTTGTGGAGTTCGTTTACGAGTTGATGCATTTCGTTTTTTTTTCTTCCGATTCCGAACTTGAGTTTTGTACCCGTGATTTCTTTAACGATCGTAGCGGCTAATTTTTCTCTCCAAGAGGTTGAAGGATCCTTACGTACTTTTCGAGCTTTAGATATAAGAATTTCATCGGCATCGTGCCGTTCGTTTAAATTTGAGCTTATTGAGTAGACAATGTCATGTGCCTTACACGCCTCATCCAGTTTATTTATTCCAGGATCTCCTCTAGCTAATCTCTGATTTAGTTTTGTTCCTGGTCCGCAGTATTGATATCCGGGTAACTGTACTTCTACCAGTAAATGGTCTATGATTTTATTTATGATTCCTTTCCCAGACTTGATAAAGGAAGCTCGTTTCGTTCCGCACAATTCGCATAAGTAGACTTCCATGCTTCTGTTATTTTTTGATGTAATAATAGTAGGAGGTTCGAACCGGTTAGGTGTGGATCGTTTACATTTCACGCAATACTTCATCTTGGCCTCTTTTTTTATTATAAAATTTTTTTATCGTAAACCTAAATTCAGATAAGCATTCTTTTTTCTCGAGCGGTGATGACCCGTCGTTGTTCCAATCCCGATAAAATTTCTATCGTTTCGTTCCTGTGACCGTCGTGACCCACTTGGGTAGACCCGTACAAAAGCCTCAGTCTTTCGACCAGATCGTTAGGATCGTCATAGTACCTGTAATCTACCCTGCTCCCGGTTTTTTTACCATACCAGTTCCCTTTTTCTTCGTTTTCATATCCTCCCAGATAGGACCGATTATCGACGCGTACTTGGCACTACGATTCGACTTAGGTTTTCGAGTGCCCGAATCGTTGTTTTAGTAGATAACGTGCGTGTTTTTTAAAAGAGAAGCGTATCTCGCCTTGACTTCGGGAGCGTACGACGGTTCCTTCAAATCCTTAAAAACCAGCAAACTCCAAAGTCCTCGTCTTCCCGCGTACTGATTACCACCGACCACTATGTCGTTCTCGAATATTTTTACGGGTTTATTAGGGATGCTCATTTCTCGGTTTTCATGTCGTATTGCAGTCGGAAGACAGGATGGGTCTCTTTGGGATTTTGGAAAAATTTCATCAGGAAATATTTCGCCGTTTGGCCTATGACTTGGCCAGATAACAGACTATCCAAAGATCTGAGGGTTGGGAAATTTGGAAGTTCTGGAGGCGTCGATACGCGTCTGTTTTGTATTGCCGAAAGTGTGGGGGTGACTTTCAAACCTGTACTGATAGATGCATATTCGTTCACGTAGCTGGAGCGGGAGTTGAGTATTCGGAAAGATTGGGATCACGCGCTTTCGGAGTTGAATGCTCAACGGAAGGTTTCGGCGATTCAAACTTCTCCGTCTCGTTCCCCGTGGTTTCCCACTCTTCATCATCTTCATCCTCGGATTTATAAGTTTTTTTTATGGGAGTAATAATTCGCATACGTTTTAGTCGTTTTCTCGTTCGAAAACCGGCAATCGCTTTCGCAGGACTCGCTACGGGTGGTGGATTAACAATGGTAGGTTTCAAAGTACTAACAACGGGTTAAAAAAATTCTTGTAAAGATTCTTCTTGATCTCGTTCCAAACGTTGATTCAAAAATTTTTTTCGTAAACGTTTTTTGAGATTTTCTATTTCACGTTTCTTTTCCATGTTATCTTTTTTTCTTTCTTTTGTTTTTATTATCGATCGAAAACGTAAGTTTATAACGTCCCTCGTTTAACGTTTTGTCGATCGATAAAAACCCGTACGGATCATCCCAACACGTTCTACACAATGTCTTAAACTCCGGAAAATCCATATCAGGACCGACGTGATTTTTGTTCAAATGATTCAGGTATAAATCGTCCACGGGAAATACGATTAATAAGTTGCCGTTATCTCTAACCACTTGTTTTGGAATTCTGGTGTAAGACTGACTGCAATAAAAAACGTCGGCGTTAGAATGACGGCCTTGAGCGAAGTAACGTTCTATGTTTTTTTTGTTTGTCTAAAAGAACATCGTCAAAAACCACAAGATTACAAAATTTGGTGTGCAACTCTTTGGGAGAAATTAAATCGTTTTGAGAGTCGTGAAAACTCGTTATCTCCCGTTCTACTGTACCCTCAATTTCGGAAAATATAGACTGTAAAGCTCGGTATTTCGCTTGATACAGAGTTTTGCTGTACACGCATAAGCTGTCGTAATCCAACAATCCTTCGTTACAGATAAAATTAAATAGTAAGTTTGTCTTCCTGCAGTTCGCCGGTCCTATAATCAGGCATCTGATATTTGAAGGTGGAAATGGCTGATTTTTGGGTTTCTTGATCGGCACGAAGAAATTGTAATTTTGAATATCCATTGTTTTTTCTTATTCAGAAATTAAACTCGGAAAGTCTTTATCCGAAAACTTTTCGTTGGATGTATTAGATTCGACGACACCGTAATCTACGTTACACCAAAGTTTTACGAATCTGGGAGCGTCGTTGCTGATGTACACGGAGTTAATTTTACCACTAACTTCCGACAAGGCCATACTTCCGCACGGAGCCAAGTTAAACCACGGTTTTTCTATAACGTTTTTGTTAATTTTTCCTTTAGTTTTGTGGATGTTTTTGTGCACCCACGTTCTGAGACACAGCGGCTTAGCCGACTCACCGTCTGCCTTTTGACAAAATGGGTAGCGGGTGGAAGCTACGTGCGAGTAACTTGGGTAAACGAACATCGTCAAAGAAATGGGTTTCTGCTCGTCGGTTGCAATTTCTAATTTTTGCAGATATATCGTTTAAAAGTTTTCATCTATGTTTGAGATTCGGGGGTAGACGGAGAAATCCATTCCTTACACCTGGAATCTTTGTTCAAAATGGGAGAATCTATTCCTTTTAAATCCTCGAATTCTACGGAAGGAGATAAAACGTACTTTACTCCATTTTTTAAATTTGTTGCATTTTCCGTCTTAACTTCAAGAGAATGTGATTGCAACGGACTCGTAAGATTTCCATACCAGGTAGAATGAGACATTTTTGAAATTTCTTATTCCTTTTGTTTATATATAAAAAAAGAATTGTCAAAATGCCGGTTACTAAATTTGGACAATCTTTGAAACGAACGCAAAGAGATGTGAAAGGGGTTCCGGGTATAGGATTTTTATTAGACCTGAACCATGATTACGACATGCAGAATAAGCGACTTACTAAAGTCGGAGCTGTGACAGAACCTGACGATATCGTAATTTATTCCCAATTTACCGAATTAGAAAATGACGTGAAAAAATTTAAAGCTGACGTTGGATTGAAGAAAGATGCGGATGGACATTTTAACGTTGAAAAGAAACGAATTAAAGATGTTGCACCCTCCTCCCAGTCTAGCGACGTTGCTACGAAAGAATATATCGATGCAAAAGTTGTGCCAGATTATAACATGCGGAACAATCGTTTAATTAAACTCGCTCCGGGGATAGAACTCGAAGACGCTGTTACCTATTCTCAATTAAGCGAGTTAGGAACCAACCTATCTTCTTTGATAGATGATTTGAATGGAGTAGGATTTATATTAGACCCAAATCATGATTATGACATGCGGAATAGGCGTCTGACTATAGTTTGTTCCACATTATGCTTGCAGAAAACTGACTGTATGACGCCACGTTTCTTTGTACTGCGAGTGCAAAAACATGCCTATATCACACTTGTAGACTCTACACAGTTACTGTTAGAATCTACGAGTGGGATATTTGCATGTTTTTGCATCCGTAGTGAAAGAAAACGTGGCGTCATTCAGTCAGTTTCCTGAAAACATAATGTGGAACAGACTATAAAGTTGGAGCTGCTACAGAACCCGAAGACGTTGAAATTTATTCTCAGTTTACTGAATTAGAAACCGACGTAAAAAAACTTAAATCCAACGTAGGCTTGACGAAGGATCCATATGGACATTTTGACGCTGAAAATAAGCGAATTAAAGACGTCGCATTCCCCTCCCAGTGTAGGGACGTTGCTACGAAAAAATTTATCGATTCAAAAGTTGTTCCACATTATAACATGCGGAACAATCGTTTAATTAAACTCGCTCCGGGCATAGACTTCGAAGACGCTGTTACTTATTCTCAACTAAGCGAGTTAGGAACCAACCTATCTTCTTCGATAGATATTTTGAAGGAGTACGTGACGCAAAAAATCGACCAACAGGTAGCATCTAAAACTAATCCTCAAAGTAATTTTAACTCTGATCGGGAGTTTGAGGCGGGAAATAAACGTTTAACTAAATTTGCTCCGGGCGTAGATGCAGAAGATGCTGCAACTTATTCTCAGCTAACCGATTAAGAAACGTAATTGGAAAACCTTAAAACCGATCTATCGACGACTTTCCAAAACGACCTATATTTAGAGAGGGGATAATTCTCAGCGAATAATAAACTCATGACAAACTTGGCACCACCATACACATATCATCACGCGACCACTTGGAATATGTCCAAAGTATTTGTCCAATATTAATCACTTTTCGGGAGGTGATTTTTTCACGTGCATCAATAACTATCCTCGTCAACACATACAAATAACGAAACACTATTATTTGTACGATGTGGTGATATCTACCCCCGGGTGGACAATTACATCTCTTCATAGAAGTTTTAACCTTACGATGTATAAGAAGTGGAAATGCTTTAAATCTGAAAAGCTATAAATGTGATGAAGATATCAATAACCAATATTTTCAACTTTGGCCAAGACGCAGAACGAGAGTGGGTGACTCCTTTAATCATTGTAAAACGGATCCAGATTATTCTACAGGTGGATCAATGTTAATGAATATTCATATATTAACACTGGCGATAGCCAGTGTTAGTAAGGGTCAGCCTAGGGTCTCTGTGTTAAACTCTTAACTTTGAGAGCTTTTAACGCCGTCAAAAGTCAACATTTTAAAACCAAATTTGGAATCCAGCCTCGACTAGTCAAGGCCTCTCTACAGTCCGAAAATTGTGAAATTCGGTCCAGCCAAACCCGAGATACAGAGAGGGGCCAAATAGACAACTTCTTGTTCTGCTTCTTCTTGATGATGTTGTTGTTGTTCTGGGGAAACTTTCGTCTGTCCTCTCAACAGGTCAAACCATTTGTCCTATGAATCTGGTTCTTAGCTCATTTTACAGGTATTGCTCTGTAGATGTGCCCTTTCCATAAGGCATTTTCTAATTGGTCACGTGGTTCACGGGTTATGGAGCTCTAAACGACCAGATTGATTGTTTTACATTGTTTTAAACATTGTTATTATGCATCAATGCCAATTTGCAAACGCCAGCTGCAAGACTGAAGATTAAAGGATTTGTTTCAATTATTAACAGTGTTAGTAAGAGTCAGCCTAGGGTTTCTGTGTTAAACTTTCAATTTGGACCGTCAACTGCACTGTTTTACAGTTTAGCTGCAATTCTAAAAGTAACACGAATTAATAAACAAAAACGGAACGTTAAATGTTTAGAGTAAGGGTCTAAAAGTCAAAACCTAGAAGGAACACGGACAAGCTTTGACAGTAAGGGTCTAGGTATAACCCTTACTACCCGGTGGTCAGAAATAAATACATTTTGACGAAAAACTGGAAAACTTCCTACAAAGACCCATGTGATGATCCAGCGGTTGGTATACGTTTGCTGCTTTGTTTTATGTTGAAAACTATTTGTCCATTTAGTAACATGGTAGGGTATTCTCAGCAGAGAGCATTACTGTTATCCTCCACCGTAAATCTACGAAATATAATAAAAAATTCTAAAGCATCAAAAGACAAAATGCCAAACTTCACAAGAAAATTGTGTTCCTAAAGTTCTATAACAATATTCTAATAACAAAGGAACCTGATACAACCGTTCATACACATTCTATCCGAATAGAGTAGACCTAAGCTAACCACCGGGTAGTAAGGGTCTAATGCTTACCAGCCTCTTACAAAATTTTATACCTAGACCCTTACTGTCAAAGCTTGTCCGTGTTCCTTCTAGGTTTTGACTTTTAGACCCTTACTCTAAACATTTAACGTTCCGTTTTTGTTTATTAATTTATATAATGTCCGAGGTTGACTTTCCACATAGTACAAATGTTCAATTAGATTTATACCTACCTGGGAAATTTGTATAGCGGCCATAAGATTGCATAACAGAACAGTGAAATTTGTCATAAAACAGGATTGATAATTTTAGTTTAAAAAGTCCACGTAAGTTCCCGTTAAATTAGATTTGTACATACATTCCCAATAGCAAATAATTTAAAGAACCATTCCATCCAAAACCATCTCGTAAATGCCACTCTTACCCAATGCTCTTAAAAAATACAAACAGAAATGTCCGCACCATATTTGATCAAAATTCTGCACTCTGTCGTGATTGTGTTTAACGGGACCCAAGTACTCAGAGATCGATGTGGGAGGTTCCAAATCACCGAAACTGTCGAAATAGCAGGGTGTGTCCGTAAACGTCTTGTAAGCCACCCAATGACTCCCGTATCTATCGTGAAAACTTCGAGATTAACGATACCGCATTCGCCGCGAGATTTAGGTTTTAGCGGCAGACGATCCTTGCTGAAAGTACCACTATATTTAGGAATTTTCAAGACTTTGACCAATCTATTTAAATCGAGATTCGTTAACGGTTTAGTAAAATCGATCAGACCTTCACTGGTCTTAGAAAGAGCCCTCTGCCACGCTTCGCTTTTTTTTCTACTTCAAACCCGAACCTTCCATTTTCTTATTATGTCTCACCATCTCTTCCAACACCTTAGCATCGTTCCGAGCTTTCTTAACAGCCATAGTAATGCCCGCAGCACCACTAGCTAGACCTCCTACTACGGCTATGAGTGGACCGAGTAACGCTAACAACGGTAAAAACCCACCTTTTTTCCCGATTTTTTTACCTTTTACGATCTTGCTTCTTTTCATTTTTTGTTTGCCCATCTCTGTTTTTTTTAATAAATCTCTTCGACTTTGCCTTTATCCAAATTCAAAATCATTTTACTATCTCCAATCAACAGCGATTGGCACGTCGTGTTAGCTGGAACTGCGGTTTTAAATTTCAACTTTACTTGTACGTCAACTATGCCGGACTGAAGTCTCTCCGATTGCTTGGAACAGTCCAAAACTACTAGAGGATACGTCTTTTTAAACTGCACCGAATCGATACACAAGTCCCCGACATCGTACAAAGCGCGTCTAAACTCTTGAGCCATTCTATACAGGATCGAGTATTCTCCAGTAGCGTAATTTATGTTCAAGTCCAAGAACGGGTAACGTTCGGAATTTAAAGTTACGTGAGCATCTTGAAGACTGCAGTGATCGAATACGGCTGGATTTTTAGTTTATGCATCTTTTCTATCAGTCTGAAGAGCTAGAATGACCCACCTCGATTTTTCGACGGCCGAAGGAGTAAGCACATGCCATGTGAAACTAGTGCTCTGAGGAAGTTCGCAACTATCGTAATGGCAGTGTCTAAAACCCAAGTCCACGTTCATCCCACCTTCTATGTAGCTAAAAAGCCTAAGTTTTTGCTCATCAGATGTGGTTACGTGCGGTACGTGCCACGAAACGCTACTCAATTCGACTTTCCCAACGGCTGTTGCAGCTGCCCTAAATACAGCATCGTCATTGCTCGCCCTAGACAACATTAGGACATGCTTGGCACCGTACAGCACCTTGTCATAATTTTCGAAAAATTCCATGCAGTGTTTTAAAGGAATGGCGAACGAGAAGCTTCCTTTAGGAGTTGTCTCCTTTACGATGATGGAATGCTGTAATTTGAATCCGATGTTATCGTTCAAACTGGCCGCGGAAGATTCTGCCGCATCTAACGCCCAGCAGTTCCACAGCAACGACACTTGATCGGCCGAGCCGTACGTAAGGAGACCTTTCATGAGAGTCTCATAACCGGGGTAATTTAACTCGTCCACTAGCTTATCCCCCAAGTGATATTTAATGCTGGAAAACAGGTACATGGAATCATTATTGATGAGAGACACTACGTCCGCATCGGCAAAACTAGAACTGTCGGCGTTCAGTAATCTGCATTTAATCAGAAGATAACTATTCGCGACGTGTAGGAACAAATCCTGATTTTCAATTACGATTCTAATTTCCAAATTGACATTGTTTAGATTCGTTCCTACTATCGGATTATATTCGTGAAATGCGTAGCTCTCCACGGAAGAATCTTGTTGTAAAGATTCGTTTATATCGAGGTAATGTTCCGTTAACCTCATCTTCTCGCTCTCGTTATAAATTTGATGAATGCTGCGTTTTTTGCCCTTAATTCATTATTATCTACGACGAATCCTGATCCAATTATTCTCTTTTTTTCATTCGAATACTAACATTCTTTTTTTAATATGTACAAAATTATTTTTTAGACCTTAGATGAAGTCTGATGGTAAGGGTTTCCCCATTTAAATTTATCATTTCGTTATCTTAAGAAGTTAACTAAATACGAATATTACGAATCTTGTCGGTAGTTATGGGATGGTAAATTAAATTTTGGGGGGAAATGTTCTTCTTATAACCCGGTGGCACTCCTGGGTAAAAAGCGTATATGCAAGGTTGAGTGTCGTCATTCACGTAGGAAGACCCGATTATGTTGGTATGAACGAAAATTGTATTGAACCCCATTATATCCACGGATTTTTGACCTTGCTGAGTGTTAGTATAAGTTCCCTGAAGGAACCCTAGAACAGTTCCTAAATTATTATCTCCCTGAAACGAAACGTTGTAGAGCGGAATATTTATAACCAAATTTGTTTTTAAAGTATTGCGATTTGGTTCTAAAACGATGGAATTTTTTTCGTGACCCCAAGTCCGAAATTTCGTAAGCGCCGGGAACGACTCGCACCTCGATCCAATTCGCTCCACCGTTGATGGTGTACAACAATTCGTAGTACTGTAGTACGTATCCAAGGAGACGAGCGCCATTTCATACTCTTTTTTTGGGTCTAGGTATATGGGCGTTTTTAAATTGCAGCTCAGTTTGCCACCTATTCCCGTTAAAATTATTGAACTCAAATCCATGCCTTTTCTTTTTTTGTTATTTATTTTTAATATGCAAAAAGGTACCGAAAGACACTTTCCCACCATCCTCCAGATCGATGAAAACGAAGAAAAGTACCGAGAGGCACTTTCCCACCATCCTCCAGATCGATGAAAACAAAAAAAGGGTAGCAAATGGCACTTTCCTACCATCCTTCAAATCGATGAAAAACCGGAAATGATACCCCCCACTTTTCATTACCCACCGGAAGTGACACTAACATGTTGATCTCGTGACTGGTGATAAGTATGTTTGTGACCTAAAAAGGGGTAACAAAAGCCACCTTCCTCCAGATTGACGAAAAAACCGGAACTTACGCCCCCACTTTTCATCATAAGACGGGAAGCGCATCATTACCCCCACTTTGATCACGTGACCGGAAGTGACATCATACGAGGAAACAAACAGTACTTTCCAACCATGCTCCAGATCGATGAAAGCCGGAAAACAGATAGTAAAAAGCACTTTTCCACCGTCCTCCAGACTGACGAAAAATGGAAGTGACAGCCCACTTTTCAACAGATGATCGGAGGTGCATCATTACCCCCACTTTTATCACGTGACCGGAAGTGGGGGTATATATGTAACCGAATATCGCGTAAGTACCCACTGTTTTGATGCGTACTCACATGTTTGTTGAGGGTCTGGGTCGTTGGATTTTCAGCGATTGTTCAACGATAGCTGTTGGATTGTCCCTCTCGGCCGATTTTTGTAGCGATCGTCGAACGGTTGAGGAAGAACAAGGCAGCATGCACATGCTTGAACAGAAGTTATCAACCTTGAATCAAAGAATTTCTAGTCGTAATTACCTCCAAGTCTTTGTTCTTCTGTTCGGGCGTCTACTTTTGTCAGATTCCCTTCATTCAATTGTCTATGCCCGTATAGTCGAAAGGAAACTGCAAATTCACCGTTTACTTGGTTTATTCACGTGCTCAGTGTGACTGTCTGCAAGCCAGTGCCGGCGTGAACTGTCATGGAGTCCTCCCTCCCTCTCTCGCTTGGTGGCGTGCACGCATGTGCGATCGCTAGGCGAAAGGGAAAAGCCGGAATGAGGAGGACGTGTGATGACGGCATCATCACACAAGGAAACCCAATTTGCTTCGAATTATCCTCCGATAAACAATGAACAAATGCGTACAAAACGCAGACAAATGAGTCCACTTTGAGCCGCATAAAACTAGAACAAAAACAAGAGTTTAAATAAATACAATAATGGCTTATCCTAAAAAAATCATGAGCCCATAGTGGGTAACAGTAGTTAGGCCAGGTAAAGCGACAGTTGAATAACGGAGGTCACAATTCTTGGTAGTATGCTAGAAGCCATAAAAACCAATGCTCTGATTTTACGTTCTTATTATTAAATGAATAATAAAAAAGCAACATAGGTTCCAGTAATACAAATCTACTTAATAGGTCTAAACATTCAGGCATGCAATATAACCACGGTCGAT
>JAHWFP010015168.1:0-11791 GCA_023313725.1 Lithobius niger | reverse complement strand
AGATTGGGGGGGGGGGATTTTTTGTAACTTTGTACAGGTTTTCGACGATATTTCAAACACGGTTTGGCCGAACTACACTAGGTAACGGCATTGCACAGCTCTGTAAATAGCGCTTCGAATGAGGTATTGTTTGTCAAAATTCTTCAAAATGAAAATAAAAGTGGCAAAAACAGTTACAATTTATCGTTTGTTTTATGCTTTCCTGGACCTTTTTGGACGTAATTCGAAAATGGTTTGGCATATCAACACTAGGTAAACGGCATTGCACAGATCTGTAAATGGTGCTTCGAATGAGGTATTTTTTGTCAAAATCCTTCAAAATGAAAAAAAAAGTAGCGAAACAGTTACAGTTTATCGTTTGTTTTATGCTTTTCCTGGACATTTTCGGACATAATTCAAAAACGGTTCTACCTATCGACACTAGGTAAACGGCATTGCACAGCTCTGTAAATGGCACTTCGAATGAGGTATTGTTTGTCAAAATCCTTTAAAATGAAAAAAAATAGTGGCAAAAACAGTTGCAGTCTATCATTTGTTTTATGCTTTTTCTGGACCTTTCGGACATAATTCGAAAATGGTTTGGCCTATCGACACTAGGCAAATGACATTGCACAACTCATTAAATGATGCTTCGAATGAGGTATTGTTTGTCAAAATCCTTCAAAATCAAAAAAAAGTAATTTGAAAAAGAGTTATAGTTTAAAGGTTTGTTGTTAACGTTACCAGAAATTCTTTTCCTCTTTTATGCCAAATTCTTTTTTTTTACCCGAGGATCTGTTCGCCTTAACCATAAAAACAAAAAAACCCTCCATCGCAAAGCCGTTTAGAAGGCACACGAATTTTTTGACTACTCAGGGTGAATTAGTTTTTTGTTTATGTTCTGCCAAAGAACTACTAACCGAATAGTGTGCTAATAAGCCTGATGTGTATTAGATTCAATGCTAATTGCTTATTTTCAACTGGTTGGCTTCCCAAATTTCATTAACCTAGAGAAAAATCATTAAAAAAACCACCTGCATTAATGCTTAGATGCTCTATAGTTAAAATTTGAAGTTTTTCAGATGAATGGATACTTCGTAAATTGGAGCCAACCGCATTGGCAAATTTTGGAAAAAAGCTGAAAATGAATGGAATTTTATTGTTCAAGACAACCACAATCTTAACAATACTAAAAAGAATTAAAATGTTTTTTAACAGGAGTTGGCTGCCATCCCCCCCAAAAAGCAAGCTACTGCATTCGAACCGTGGACCTCATGCACTACAGGCGTCAACACTACAAACTGCACTTTACTCACAAACAAATACCGCCACTTTCGAATAACTTAGAGGCTATACTATTCTGATTTAGCGGGAAACCTATTGCCTATTGCAGAGAGCTGTTTTCATTAATAAACCAAACGTGTTCTCTTCAAACATCTCACAAACACTTGAGACAAGAATTTGGTAATATAGCATAGTTAGAACTAGTGTGTGTCTCGTCGAAATGTAGTATATTTTACTGACTGTGAAGATAACCACAATCCATCCATCCATCTTGTCCAACCTTCGGCCCTCAATGAATTCAAAATATAAATAACCTAACAGCTTTTTTTAAAGGCTTAAAACAAAGGAAGATAGATGAAATTCTTAGCTATAAATAAGCTTACATTAGAAATATTTCTGCAGTGCAAATAAAATAATTTTAAAGAAAGACAACTGCCAAGGTAGCTGCTCACTGTATAAATACCAACGTGGCTACCCACTCAGATAAATACAATCTTAAGAATCCAAGTGCAGGAAAAGAATTCTTGGTACCGTTTTTGTACACGTTTTCGAAGATATTTCAAAAACGGTTTGGCTTATCGACACCAGGTAAATGACATTGCACAGCTCGGTAAATCTCATTGCACAGCTCTGTAAATGGCACTTCGAATGAGGTATTGTTTGTCAAAATCTTTCAAAATGAAAAATAGTGGCAAAAACAGTAACAGATTATCGTTTGTTTTATGCTTTTCCTGGACCTTTTCGGACATAATCAAAAAATGGTTTGGCCTATCGACACTAGGACACGGCATTGCACAACTCTGTAAATGGCGCTTCGTATGAGGTATTGTTTGTCAAAATCCTTCAAAATGAAAAAAAATAGTGGCGAAAACATTTACAGTTTATTGTTTGTTTTATGCATTTCCTGGACCTTTTCAGACATAATTCGAAAACGGTTTGGCCTATCGATGCTTGGTAAACGGCATTGCACAGCTCTGTAAATGGCGCTTCGAATGAGGTATGTTTGTCGACATCCTTCAAAATGAAAAAAATAGTGGCGAAAACAGTTACAGTTTATCGTTTGTTTTATTCTTTACCTGGGCCTTTTCAGACATAATAAGAAAACGGTTTGGCCTATCGACACTAGGCAAACGGCATTGCATAGCTCTGTAATTGGTGCTTCGAATGAGGTATGTTTATCAAAATCCTTCAAAATGAAAAAAATAGTGGCGAAAACATTTATAGTTAATCATTTGTTTTATGCTTTTCCGAGACCTTTTCGGCCATAATTTGAAAACAGTTTGGCCTATTGACACTAGGCAAGTGGTATTGCACAACTCTGTAAATGACACTTCGAATGAGGTATGTTTGTCAAAATCCTTAAAAATGAAAAAAATAGTGGTGAAAACATTTATAGTTAATCATTTGATTTATGCTTTTCCTGGATCTTTTCGGACATAATTCAAAAACGGTTTAGCCTATCGACACTAAGCAAACAACATTGCATAGCTCTGTAAATGACGCTTTGAATGAGGTATTGTTTGTTAAAATTCTTTAAAATGAAAAAAATAGTAGCGAAAACAGTTACAGTTTATTGTTTTGTGCTTTTTCTGGACCTTTTCGGACATAATTCGAAAACAGTTTGACCTATCGAAACTAGGCAAATGGCATTGCACAACACTGTAAATGATACTTCGAATGAGGTATTGTTTGTCAAAATCATTAAAAATGGAAAAAAAGTTTTTTGCAAAAGGGGTTATAGTTTAAAAGTTTGTTGTTAATGTTGCCAGAAATTCTTTTCCTGATTTTATGTTTTAGACCTTTTTTCCCGAGGATCTGTTCGCCTAGCCCCAAAATGAAAAAACCCTCCATCGCAAAGCCGTTGAACAGACATGCGAATTTTGTGACTAAACTTTTTTGTTTATGTTCTAACAAAGAATTACTAATAATAATAATAATAATTTTACCACAATAGTGATAGGGCACTGGAAGGGGCGTGACCCACTAACACCAGTCCCAATTAAAAGCAACCACAGTACACAGAAGTTAAAACAAAAATACAGCAATTGAAAATTTTGGCGGATATTAGTGGATAGAGCTGGAATGGTTGTGAGGCGCAATACCGTACACATGCGTGATGGGGGGTTGTCTACTAGCAAAGCCTCTTGATAAATGGTGTTAGGTTTTCTGAGAGCAGCTCCCTGCGGAAGCCTTCCTCCGTTGTCATACTAACCGTCCTGGAATGAAGAGAATTCCAAATTGGTACCACCCTGACCGCAAAAAAGTTTTTCCTACAGTCAAGCCGTGACCTCTGCACCGCCAATTTCCAAGGGTGACCCCTAGTATAATGAATACTCGGAGCAAGATCGAAAAAAGGTAAGTCCACTGAAATAAGATTGTGTAAAATCTTGTACGTTAAAATGAGATCGTATCTCAGTCGACGCAACTCTAATAGCTCCAGGCCGGCCAAAGCAAGCCGATCCAGGTGATTTACCTCACGAAGTCCAGGAAGGCGCTTTGTAAATTTTCTCTGTACTGACTCGATTAAGTCGATGTCTCTAGCTAAAAATGGTGACCAAACTGGTGTTGCGTATTCAAGGATTGGGCGAATAAAAACTTTGAATGCCCAAACCTTTGTTAACAAATTTCCCGAAGTGAAACAACGGTTAACCACTGCCAAACGACGAAAAGCCATGGCACTGACCTTCAAACAATGTGTCGATGCCTTTAAATCTGATGTAAACCAGATACCGAGATCCTGAATTTTCTCGACAGCTGGAAGAGTATCCCTACCAAGCACATAGCTGTAGCCTGGGGGATCTGGACCAACGTGAAAAAGTTGGCATTTTGAGTTTGAAAGAGGCAACTGCCAAATATCGGACCATGATAAGACATTTTCAATCTCCTCCCCAAGTATGGAAGATGGTTCTGCAACCAACATATCCGTCCCAATTTTAATGTCGTCAGCAAATTTTACCCCATAAGCTGAGGACGAGGTCACGGTAAGATCATTTATGTATGTCAAAAACAGAAGGGGACCAAGCACTGAGCCCTGGGGTACCCCACATGGTACACTAATTTTGGAGGAAAGTGTATGCTCAATGCTGACTTGTTGAGAACGGTTACTCAGAAAGGCAGTGATCCAGTCAAACAGGGGACCAGTTACCCCACAACCCGTCAACTTTGAAAGTAATTTTCGGTGAATTACCGATTCAAATGCTTTTTTGAAATCAAAATACACAACATCGCACTGTGCACCAACATCCAATGCGCTTGTCCACCTATCAAGAACGCAGAGCAATTGATGGGACGCTGATCTATTTGAGCGAAACCCAAATTGGTCAGGTCGAAAAATCTGAGACTCTTCTAGATAAAGCATGAGTGAATCTCTTATGATGGATTCCATAACCTTACAAGTGACGCAGGTTAGTGCGATTGGTCTATAATTAAGTGGATCCGATGGTGAGCCCTTCTTAAAAATCGGCACAACGAAAGCGCTTTTCCAGATTTTTGGTAGTTCTCCCTGCTCAAAGGACATGGTAAAAAGTCTGGAGAGTGGGTAACTGATTTCGGCAGATATTTGTTTAAGCAAAAAGGCTGAAAACCCATCTGGTCCACAGGACCAACTTTGCTTCAGCTTTTGCAAGGCAGAAAGAACATCAATCTTGTCGAATCTTACATGGCTGCAAAATTGACTAGAGATTAGATTTTGCTGCACGGGAAGATTTTGGTTTCCATCGTCCGTAATAAAGTTCGATGCGAAAATGGAACTTAAAGCCTCTGCCTTCAAGAGGCTATCCACCACGATTCCACTTGGCGTTTCAAATGGTGGCAATGGACGAGACGACCTAGTTTTTTTGACGGTAGAACTTGAAGAGATTTGCAATGTTACCTCCCTTAATTATCTTCTCCTCTTTCTTAGCATGCCATGCTTCGACAGAGTCAGAGTATTGTTTCCTAGCTAAATTATAGGCTGAAAGTGACGAATTGTCACGGTTTAATTTGTATAATTTCCACAGTTTAAGTTTGTTGTTTTTCATTTTAGTAAGAAACTTAGGCTGCCTATTTTTAAGACCTGGGTTAAATTTTCGGATGGGATTCCTACAACAATTGATGTGACCATTTAGGATATCAGAAAAACAACTCCATGCGTCCTGTATTTTAGGATGCACCGAAAAAATTAGGTCATCCCAATTTATGCCTTCCAATGTAGATTTAAGTACCTGAAAGTCAATCTTACTGGCAGGGTCACTACCAACCACCTGCTTACTAGGTGCAAACCCCTCACTCTGTGTGAGGTTTAATTTAAACGACACAATGCAATGGTCGCTATTACCAAAGTGAGCTCCTACTTTTAAGTCGTAAAGAAGGCGATCATCGTCAGTAAAAATCAGGTCAAGTATTTTATCCCCACGGGTTGGTTTGTCGACCCTCTGGGAAACTCCTAATGGTGCTAGCAACTCGAGGAAAGTACGCTGACTGGGGTATGCAGCCTGATTTAGTCGCCAGTCTACCGTAGAAAGGTTAAAATCACCCAGGAGTACATTTGAATATCCCTCGTTCATGGAATCGGACAAGTATTGGCACATAATTACTCTACTGCCTCCGTGGATCTGCTGTCCGGGAGATAACAAAGAACAAAACTAATATTTAGGTTTGGTATAGCAAGGACCATTCCCTCGATCCGTGTTGAGACATTTACCAGGACTGCTTGAATTCCAATTCTGTGCAAAATTAATAAACCCCCACCACGGCTGCCACGGTCACGTCTCACAACCACATACTTTTTAAGATTTGCCACCATTGCGTTAGTAAAATCAGGATGGAGCCACGATTCCACAACAAAAACCAAATCATAACATTCAACTTCAACCAAAGCATGGAAACAACCAATATTGCGGATTATGCTTCGCGCGTTAAACATGGCACAGTTCATGGTTAGCATACATTTACAGAATCGTGTGCTAATAAGCCTGATATCTATTCGATTCAATGCTAATTCAATGCCTTTTTTCAACTAGGTTGGCTTCCTAGAGAAAAACCTAGAGAAACCTAGAGAAAATCATTAAATACCTTAATGCATAAATTCTTAAAAGTTCTATATTTAAAATTAGAAGTTTTTCAGATGAATGCACACTTCGTACATTGGTGCCAAGCGCATTGGTACATTTTTTGAAAAAAGCTGAAAATGTAAGGAATTTTATTGTTCAAGAAAACCACGATCTTAAAAATACAAAAAAAATTAAATTGGTTAAAAAAAATAGGAGTTGGTTGCCATCACAAGACTAAAAAAAAAGTTAAAAAAAATAACGATAGGCTAAAGGTAAAAAAAAAGCAAGCTACGTGATTTGAACCCTGGACCTAACGCACCGGAGACATCTACACTACCTACTGCGCTATACTCACAAACAATTAGTGCTACTTTCGAATCACTTAGAGGCTATACTATTCTGATCTGGCGGGAAACCTATTGCCTATTGCAGAGAGCTGTTTTCATTAATAAAACAAACGTGTTCTATTCAAACATCTCAGAAACACTTAAGACGTGAATTTGGTAATGTGGCATGGTTAGAACTAGTGTGTGTCTCGTCGAAATGTAATATATTTTACTGACTGTGAAGAGAGCCACAATCCATCCATCCATCTTGTCCGTCCTCTTTCCCTCAATGAATTCAAAATATAAATAACCTAACAGCTTTTTTTAAAGGCTTAAAACAAAGGAAGAAAGAAGATGTTCTTAGCTACATAGGCTTACATTAGCAATATTTCTGCAATATAAATAAAATAATTTTAAAGAAAGACGACTGCCAAGGTGGCTGCTCACTGAGATAAATACCAACGTGGGTACACACTGAGATAAATACAATCTTAAGAATCCAAGTGCAGGAAGAGAATTCTTGGTACCATTTTTGTACACGGTTACGAAGATATTTAAAAAACGGTTTGGCCTATCAACACTTGGTAAACGGCATTGCACAACTCTGTAAATGACGCTTCGAATGAGGAATTGTTTGTCAAAATCATTCAAAATGGAAGAAAGTACTTTGCAAGAATAGTTATAGTTTAAAGGTTTGTTGTTAACGTTGCCAGAAATTCCTTTCCTGTTTTTATGCCGAATTTAACTTTTTTCCCGGAGGATCTGTTCGTCCTAGCCAAAAAAACAATAAAACCCTCCATCGCAAAGCCGTTTAACTGACACACTAATTTTTTGACTAAGCAGGGTGAATTAGTTTTTTGTTTATGTTCTGCCAGAGAAATACTAACAGAATCGTCTGCTAATAACCCTGATGTCTATTAGATTCAATGCTAATTGTTTATTTTGAACTTGTTTGGTTTCCCAAATTTTATAAATCTAGAGAAAAATAATTAAAAACCCTCCTGAATTAATGTTCAAATGTTATATATTTAAAATTTGAAGTTTTTCAGATGAATGTATACTTCGTAAATTGGTAACAGCTTTTAAATATGTAAAACAAAGGAAGAAAGCTGATGTTCTTAGCTGAATAGGCCTTCATTAGCAATATTTCTGCAATGTAAATAAAATTTTAATGAAAGACAACTGCCAAGGTAGTTGCTCACTGAGATAAATACCAACGTGGCTACCCACTGAGATAGATACAATCTTAAGAATCCAAGTGCAGCAAAGAATTCTTAGTAACATTTTTGTACACGTCTATAAAGATATTTCAAAAAATCTTTGGCCTATCGACACTAGATAAACGACATTGTACAGCTCTGTAAATGGCGCTTCAAATGAGGTATTGTTTGTCAAAATCCTTCAAAATGAAAAAAAATAATGGCGAAAACAGTTACAGTTTATCTTTTGTAATATGCTTTTCCTGAACTTTTTGGGCATAATTCGAAAACGGTTTGGCCATCGACACTAGGTAAACGGCAGTACACAGCTCTGTAAATGACGCTTCGAATCAGGTTTTGTTTTTCAAAATCCTTCAAAATGGAAAAAAGTAGTTACAAAAAGAGTTATAGTTTAAAGTTTTTTTTGTAACTTTGTACACGTTTTTGAAAATATTTCAAACACGGTTTGGCCTATCGACACTAGGTAAATGGCATTGCACAGGTCTCTAAATGGCGCTTCAGTAGTCTAAAAGGTGATGGGCTGTCCCATGACATCAGAAAACCCAGGAAAAAAATGGGTGGAGGTTATCTTTTTTTCCCTCTAAATATCATGGTTTTATTGTTATTATTCATCTGGTAAAAAAAACCATTTTATCAACTGTTGAAAAAAATACGAAAAAAAGGGGAAGAACATAATTAATTAACAAAAAGTTAGCAAATAAAAGTAGCTTTACCTTACAGTCAATTTAGAAGTAAAAAAAAAAAGTTTACCACAGAATCGAACCTCCGTTTTTATGAACACAAACATAGCACCTCAAACACCTAAACCACGATTTCACACTTTCTGCTGGCGTAAAAATAAATTATTTAACTGATTAACTGTTAACATACATTTTGATGAAAAAGCACTTTTAATCGTAACTTGGTTGTTTAAAAAAAATAAATGGTAAATGGTTAAATTGCGTGAAGCCATTGTCGTTAAACTTTAATAATTTGGTGTAAATGCCAATTAATTTTTTAATGTTTTAAACCAGGAAGCTATGGTAGATACAAGGTGCACAGCTAGTGACACTGATCCTTATCATCAGTTGACTGGTTATGGTAACAGACATTGGTGCACCCTGTCTGCATACAGAATATTCTTGATTATATTGCACAAAGTTGCATAATACCGGATGTGCGTGCAACTTCCGTCACACATGCGTAAATGGTCCGTCATGCGTAGACCTTCGTGAGTTTACTATAAAGGTAAGGTGTTTTCCTTAAAAACAATCATTATTCACGGTATTAAAGTCACGGACGGTTGTGTACAAATGTTATGAAGTGTGAAAATGGTTGTTTTTTGTCCCTGTCTTTTCTGGAAAATTAGGGAGCTATGAAGACAGTTGATGTGTTATTCAGAATCATGGAACGGGGAAAAAATACACGCTTTTTTACTTAGCACAATGATATTGGTGATAATCGCGAGTGTCGTGTGCTGTGCTGTGTGTTCTATCCAGTGACTTTGCCAAGTACGCAAATTTGGTTAGATCTTTAACTACTTGAAGGTAAGAACTCGCCTAAAAAATAGGGTTGAGTTACGGAAATCAAGGGTTTTTTTTTTAGATTCAACACACCAACTACAGATTGTGTACAAATGTTATGAAGTCTGAAAATCGTTGTTTTGACCCTGTCTTTATTGGCAAATTAAGGAGCTAATGAAGACAGTTGATGTGTTATTCAGAATCATGGACTGGCAAAAAAAATACGTGTTTTTTTAATTACCACGTTTGATGATAATTGTGAGTGTTGTGTGCTGTTCTGTGCAGCTTTTTCGATCCAGTGACTTTGTGAAATAATCAAATTTGGTTAGATCTTCAACGACTTGAAGGTAAGAAATTATACATACGTAAAAACTTGCTGCTTCATTCTAAGGTGGGGAAGTCGAATTTCGGTTTGCCTCCCTGGTTAAAATTGCAGCCCCATTGCAGCCTCCCCAGTAAGTGATTCTAGCGTCGTTCCTTTTCTAATACCTAATAAAATAGGGTTGAGTTACGGGAATCAAAGGTATTTTTTTTTTAGGATAAACACACATAAGCTTGAAACTGTAGCGTGTGTACAAATGTTATAAAGTGTGAAAAATCGTTGTTTTGACCTTGTCTTTTCTACCAAATTAAGGAGGTAATAAAGACAGTTTTAGAGCAGTGGTTCCCAACCTTTTCTACAGTTTTTCTCTCCATTGGGATTACAACACAATGCTGCCCCCCCCCCCCACCCAAAAAAGCTCTGCAATTTCTTTCACTATGATCAGACAGTGTTGCCACGAGAACAAAATGTCTTAGAAATTTGGTTAAGATTACTGTAAATTGCACAAAAAATCTGTAAATATTTAAAAATTAAAATTTCGCCTTTCTCATACAATTTTCTTTTATGATGTATAGGCCTAGCTGAAAATTAAAAAAAAATCTTCAATGATTTTGAGGGTGTGTTCATGCAACGCCTCACCATGTATTCTGACAGCTAGAAGTTATAAATCATTTGAATTTTCAACATTGTAGCGATTTTAGCTGTGCCACCTCGCAACAAAAATAGTCAGTAATGTGAGTTCAGGAGTGACTTGGAAACTGTTTCGTCAGGGGGATTCTTTGTTTTATTGTTACTGGTTATAAGATTGTCAGCATTTGCTCAAACGTTTTGGATTTAGCTAATCCCAGGTAGCGTTGTTACCACAGCAACGACACCATTGCATCGCGATTAAATTCTGGCTGCGAGAATGCACAGCCGATTCGTTGTGTAAATTCACCCTTATAGTAGCGCACCATGATCGGCTTGTACCTGCCCTGCAGTTGCTCCGTACCTCTCAAGGAGGGCCCTCCTCACCAGTTGGGAAACGTGGTTTTAGGAAATTTTGCACCGGAAAAAATACGCGTTTTTTTAGTTAGTGCCGAGTTCTGTGCTGTGTTTTCGATCCAGTGCCTTTACCAAATACTCGAATTTGGTTAGATCTTCAACGACTTGAAGGTAAGAAACCAATATCATATCATTGTTGCTGAATTTGGGTCTCTCTTGACCTGTTTATTGATAGTAAATTTTGGTTGCAGGGTGATTAGCTATCCCGGTGTAACTTGAATTGCACTCAAAGACATTTAAAAATATTGAACACAGTTTGAGCGAGAAAAAAATCCTACCGATGTCAACGATATGCAGGTATTCATTTGAAATGTACTGGTTAGTCCTACTGTTTACTTCATTTTTTAGTATGTTTAAAAAGTTAAGGGTTGTGCTGGAAATTGGTGTATATTTAAGTGGTAGTATCACAACAGTTTAGAAATACCAGGACACCATGGGCTGCAGTTGTACTGATAACCTGTAAGGTTGCAACCGGGTGTATGAGGACGTGTACAATTTTAATTAAGAAGGTTCGTGGTTTGGTTTGCAGTTTGTTTGTTTGGTATTTGTTGTGTTGTGTTTTTGTTGTCTTTTATTGTGTTTTTTTAGTGTGTTTTTGTTGTGTTTATGTTTTTCCATTATAGTTTTAATGGAAAAAAATATTGACCCCCATCACGTTTAGTTTACTATTACTGTAGTTGAAGTAGATTTTCAAATATAAACAAACTGCAACAAATTTTTATTCTCTTTAGTACATCGTTTAGAATTCTAATTTTATCATTGTTGATCTTTAACTGATTGCTGGACTGCTCTGAGCCCTACAACAGAAGGACTAAATGAACTATTGTCATAATTTTATCACCTTTCTATTTATTTGTGTGCAATGTTATGTCCGGAACAATACAGATTGGAACTTTAACTGCTGGTAGTGCATTTAACAGCTGATTAGCATCTATGAAGGACAGAACCCAGATTCTATTTGAAACCACAGACTTGAGCTTCATGAACCATCGAAGACACTCAGTGCTTCCGATATTTCTGACCTTGAACCATCTTGAAATCGCGGTTGGCGCGCTTTTTTTCCCGTAATTTTTCTAGGGGGGGG
>JAHWFP010015166.1:0-11649 GCA_023313725.1 Lithobius niger | reverse complement strand
ACATGCCTCCCATAACACCCCCTACCACCCCACCCCCCATAACCGGGCTAACACCCATGGGGGGGGGGGCAGAAAAACGTGCGGCATCAGCCCGCCACTACTGGCACACCGTCTTATCTCCATCTCTACCTTTTCCCAGAGGAATTTAAGTCTGTACATTTTCTCATTGATAATTTTCACATTTGCCATTGTTTTAATAGCCGTTACATCAGACAAATTGACACGGTTTGATTTGTTATGTCCAATTGTCCATGCTTCACATAGTTAAATTTCTGCAATCCCATTTTTTGCGCACACCGGCTAATAAACGCCGATTTTCGTTCACTTCGCTCACCCAATCAGCACATCCTCTTCAGTTGCTCTTTCCGAGGTTAATAGACAGTCTCTACCTTTTTCATGTAGAAATGTTCTGTCTATAAAATTAGCCGTTACATCAGCCAAATTGAGAATTTGTTCCTTTGCTTGCTTCGTTACATTTTGTCATGCAAAAGTCGCTGACGTTCAGTTGCTAAAATATCAGACCCCAAAGCATTTTGTTATTTCGTTATTAACACAAACCTCATTTTCTCGTGGATGTTTGTATTGTTACGTAACCATCATCTAACGTTCATCCCTTTGTTGTGCAACCTACGGTCACGTAAATGATAGGGTGATCTATTCCGAACTTTTTGCATATTGCCATTCCATTGGCTGTTGATTTAGCGGAGCCACTGACGTCATATCCGGTCACGTTTCTCACATCAAACATGGACGCTGTAAAATGCTCGCTATCAGACGAAGCGACGCAACGAGGGACTCAAAGCTAATGAATGCTAATTTTTTAAGCAAAAACCGAACTGCTCCGAACGTGAACATTTTATCCCGAATTAAGATACCCAAAGCCAATCGACAATGTTCCTGATAACACCCAACGTGTGTTGTATCAGATCAAGACTGGCATCACGAGTCACCGCCGATTACGCAAAAGTGCGCCTTTCGTAATATAGGGCGACCAGGAAAAGACTCAGTCGCTGGCGGGAGAAGAACCAGCCGCGCCGTGAATCCTCGTCTTACAAGTGGCACTATCACCGATTGAAATTCGTACAAAAATACCGTAGCGCCATCTAGCGACAGTGATATTAACCATTTCAGCTTGCTCCCAGATGCATGCACGAGGGCGTAACAAATCTTCACACTTAAAGGAGGCTCGTGGCTTGTTTTGTTAAGAGAAATGGCATTGTGTGTATTCCTTCGCTCGTTGCAAGCAAGTGCTAGATAGTACTATATACACCGTTCGATGTTGCCAGATTCAGCAGACTTTTAATCGGTCTTAGTGCCACTTTTAACATTTATGCCCAACTGTCAGTCAATGCCTGTGGATGTTGTCAATATTAGTTGATGTTTATTATTTACAAGTCAGTTCGGATTTATTAACAGTTGTGTAAATCATTCCGTTTCGCTACAGATTTAAAAACATCTTCAGTTGGAAAAACAGTCGAATTTTTTAGTAACTTGCCCAGCATACGAGGCTGCAAGTTATTTTACACAAAAAAAATACTCAGTTATTTCATTTATATCCAGCAAGGCCGGCAGTATTGTAAGCAAACAACAAAAAACCATTAAAGTTATTACATAAATCATAAAAATAGAGTTGAAATAGACTTGGGCCCAATACTGAACCCTGGGGAACTCCATGTCTAATTGTTTTGAGCCTACTACAAGTTGGGTTCTTTCTTCCAAATATACCTCTCAAAACACTGAAGTGGTACACCTCGTACACCAATCGCATCCAGTTTTTAAGAAGTTTACGAAGTACCAACCGTATCAAAGGTTTTTTTGTATGCCCAGCAAAAAACAGTTAACGAGCATTTTCGTAAGTCATGGGAGCTATTGAGCCCTTAGCAAACCTGAATAATGTATCTTCAGTGCTGAGGCTGCTCTGGCATATTAGCCTGGGGTTGTTCAGTTAGTGTTTACCATATTGGGCTATCAGTACCCTGTTTCAAGATGGAAGTGAAGATCAAGATGGAAGTGAAGATCAAGATGGAAGTGAAGATCAAGATGGAAGTGAAGATCAAGATGGAAGTGAAGATGCCATCTCAAAGATTTGTTGGTCAACTAACTAAAATAGGGGCAAGAACTTCTAAAAAAAAAATTTCAGTAACTTGGTTGTGATGTGCTCGTGCCCTGGGGCTTATTAGCAGGGAGGTTATTAATATTTTCATTTCTGGTACATTCACTGGCAGAAAAAAAGAATCAGGTCAACAAAAGAACGTTTCATAAGCATTTTCAGGAACTTGTGAATTATAATAGGCATTTTCAGCAAGAATCTTTTCGCTTACTGATACAAAAAAAGTTATTAAAAAGTTGGCAAAAGCTTCGACTCACGATTTATTTTAAATCATTTGTGACAGCTGTGCGGTTGTTATTTGGTTGAGACATTCCACTCTTTTTAGGATCTCCCTTTGCTTGAGCAAATTGGGATCTTAGTAGTAATTCTCTTGTGCATTAGGCTTTTCACAAAAGGTAAACAACCCTTATAACCTGTATATTGTAATCTAAAACTTAACCATTACTGACGACTCAACTCAGATGGTCATCGTAAATCAGACTGAAGTACACACATAATTTAAAACAAGCGGCTACAGCGACTGCCTAGTCGCACTGGTCTTCTGTACAGTTCCTCCACTTCCAATGTTGAGGCGCACACCTCTATCATGCACTACAACTGCTGATATTATTTAATTTAGTTACGTCGAAGCAGTCTATTAAACAATGGACGCGTCGAAGCAGTCTGTTAAACAATGGACGTTGTAAACAATGGTCGTCAATATCTGGTACTGTAGCGAAGTTGAAAAAAGCGACGGACGGACAAAGTCGTTGCAATAGTCTTCTCGCCGGTTACGGCGTACAGAAGACTAAAAAGCTAAACAGATGCAAATTGTATAAATTTTATTACAAATTGTAAAACACATGTAAAGTTAAAAAGAAAATCGTTACTATTTTTAAAATTTAACATAAGTCTCATTAAGAGATTCTTCAAATCGCAGACCTGTGATAATGAAAAAAAAACTGATTTGTAATCAAAAATTAGGTGAAAACTGATAAAAATAAGGTAATTTATAAAATAGAGCATTTAAGGCTAATGGTTCAGTAAATTGGAAATTACGATAATTGGTGCGTGTTCCATTAAAATATTATACATTTGGTAAATAGGCATTTAAAAGTTTGATTTTATCATGATTTTAATTGGGGTATAAATGGCGTAACTACTGTATTCGAACCCCCTTGTGGCAGATTGATGTCATTATCATTGTACCTAGGAAAGATGGGTTCTTCAAATCAGTTAAATAACTTCACTGTGACAACAAGTTGTTTTTTTCCCCAAATAATTTAAAACTTTCCGTGCTTTTGAAAAAAGCGCACCCAACATTTACCATTCATGTTGCTTACTCCTACCTTATATTACGAAATGTTAGGTTATATTGTTAGCGTGGTTGTCAAACAAACACACACATCCCATCTGTCAAAGATGACAAAAGTGTTCTGTAAATATATACTCCTTTCCTATGAAAATGTTCCAAATATAAAAGTACTTCAAAAGTATACAAAACTGTCTTTTTCCCTAGGTGATAGACAAACTGCTACGCTTGTTGCATTCCAAACTGCATCTTTCTTATTTTGCTGTGATTGTCAACATCCAAAGTGCTCGAAAACAGTCTTTGGGTTACGGCGAATATCATGGCTCATGGTTTCCAAATATTTCGATACGTCTTGTGATGTTTGCAAACTAAGGTTTTGTAACAGGTTCGCATTACGGTTGAAGTAATGAGGAATGCGGCGATTGCGAACTGCATACACTAAAGAGTCTAGCATCTGAAAGAAAAAAAAAACAGTAAAAAAATTGCCTTGTGAGAATACAAGGCAGATACGTGCGGATTCTTTTGTTAAAGACATATCTGGCGATTTATTTATTATTTATTAACAAGAAAATAATTGTGGAAGTTAAAGGGACACCCGGACTGCTTTATAACATTCCGTGTGCAAAATTACAGCTACGCGCAGATCGTCATCCGAGCAATTAGAGCGCCAAGGTCGGCTGGGGTGGTAGCTGCGTTCCTCACATAGCTGCTGTCTCGATTGGCTTTGGGAATAGTACGCGAGACAGAATCAAGCCAACGATTGTGTCGTCGCAAACCGGAATGATTCTAGTATTTTAAAATCACAATTTATAATTTTCTAGGCTAGTGTCTTTAATTTTGATTCAGCGATCTATTGGAATAATTAATTTTAATTTTTACTGCGTTATAGTCCGTTAGATTTTAGATCTCGTGGTAATAATTAGAAAATTTTTAGGGGTACACATAGAGATGAAACGTTATGATTATTGTACGCGTGCAATGCATCATATAGTTACGGATCGTTCTTAAATATAGTTAACAGTATTCAACAGAAAATCTCCTAGACGCCACATTTTAAAACGGTTTTTTGGCAAGGGAAAGACTAACGGTAAGTAAATAGACCTTTGGGGCCGTACTTGATGTGGTGTATCGAGAAAAATAACGCTGGGAGGTATATCCCTTTAATTTAATAAACTTACAAACACGAAAGCAAGTCTGTATGTCGGTTTAAAGCAAATGGCTCGGTGTCGGTTTCAATTAAACACAAATGAAAGCCTGCTTCGGTGGCCTTTTGGACTTAAGTATCAGTAGGGGAAAGCTGAACCCACGAGTTTTGAGACCAAAAACCAAACTCGTACCGATCCGCTCATGCCACCATGACTGAGCGGAGGACTTCAATCTTTGGTGTCCAAGGTCATGGGTTCTGTTCCTCACTCAGGCAGTCTGACATTTAAGTCCAAAAGGCGACGAAAATAGGTTTGGACCTGTGCTTTAATACATCGCCCAAGCTGGACTCCAGGTGTTCCCGAATTTATTTCGCAAAATTTTCCAACCTGTAGCTATAGATTCATCTTCAGTGAATTTAATGAATAACACTACAAACAAAACAATTATTATTCCAATTAATATTACAATAGTAAATTTCTATGAGCAAGTCACTAGTTAGCGTGGCTCATGCCATTGTCCTAACACACTTTATTATTATTATTTTTTTACTAAGCATATGCCTACAGACTGGAGAATTTTGCTATCAAATTGTGTGTATCAAGAATAAATTCCATGAATCCAGTTTGATTGATGTATTATTTGCCTCAACCCTCGTCTGACCGCTTATTAATGTACAGAGTGGTCCACAAAAAAAACTGACGACCCAACATTTTATAAATCTAGCGAAACAGGAAGATTTCTGTCCTTTCCTGTTTCTGAGGGGTGCTAACTAGAAAAGTTGGACTTAGAAAATCTTGGGTCGTCAGTTTTTTGTGGCCCACCTTTTATTTTAGTTAGTACACGTATCTAGGGGAATTTTGTCTATTACACAACAACCCGTTGGACTTAGAAAATGTTGGGTCGTCAGTTTTTTGTGGACCATCTTGTATTTTAGTTAGTACACGTGTATCTAGGGTAATTTTGTCTTATTACACAACAACCCTACTAAAACCACCTGGAATTCTTGTGTTCCATATTTGCATCTAACTCAAATGAAAGTACCACAAGTGAATTAAGAAAAAAAAGTGAATCTTGATCTTTTTGAACTAATATGTACCTTTAACAAAACTTACTTAAAAAAAAGACACCAACAAAGATCGTAACATAATAGTCTTCAAATAGGAGTAAAGGAAACTCGTGGTACACCAGTAAAAATCATACTAAAAATAGCCCAAGACTATGAACTTTAATTTCATCGAGATAAGATGACTGGCATTCAAACCCGTGTCATCTGAGCCGTCTCTCCAAAGGGAGTTTTACAGAATCTTAGCTGAAATTTAGCTTTAAGATTTTCATTGTTGTATTATTGCCTGTAGGATTGACATCGAAAATCGATTTCTGCATTTTGATTTAACCTACACAATCTGTTGCCATGCATCAGTTGGCATTTCACTAATGCTGCCAAAGATGACCAGGTGATCAGACTGCCCATCTCAGGAGTTCGTGAGTAAAGAATTCAAACAGATTACATTTTAACTGGCAAATAACTAAATTGTATACCGATGTTTTACCTCTTCGCTCATTTCAATTGAACATAAAAAAAAAGTCGAATCTAGCTTTTAACAGATCTATACCACGCGCCATGGCTGTTTGCTGTGACGTGTATATCACGTGACTGGGCTAGTCCAATCAGACGGCCAAACAGCCGTTGTTCTCGTTCGTCATTGGCTAACTCATGGTGACGTCAGGCAAACGGCCATTGCGCATGGTTTACATAGCTACACCACGGCATTTGCCTTCTGAGTCATTGCACGTCAATTTAAAAATTCGTTCCGAATTTTGTTATAGTTGGAAAAAAAAACTAGTGAACGTTGAACTCGTCATATGCTGGAACAGGGTAAATTACACTCCTTGTTCCAATCAGTTCGTCACAGAATTGATATTGGGCAATTTCTGCCCCAGTTTAAGAGGAAAAAAACGAGAATGCAAGGGAATTAACTGATGTCACTGAGTGGAGGCCAGACTTGTAGAATGGCGTTCACAACGTTAAGGCAGGTCATTTCACGTTCACTGTATATATGTAACATAATCCCCCAAGATTAAAAATTCTTAATTACTGTTACCCAGAATTTCTAGGGTTAAGGAGGAGAATTTGTGACCGAGACCCCCTACTGAAACGTCTTCGATTCATTCCTATTACTTCCGTCAAAGTTTATAGAGGGCGTCATGAGTTTTATGTGGGAATCTACTCACGTTTTCAGGCTAAAATTAAACTAAACTAAACAAAAGTAGTTTGTATTTAGTGAGTTTAGATTAGGTGTAATTTAGTTTACTTTAGATTTGGGCTGAAAAATGAGAAAAAAAATTACCAGATGGAACACGTAGCACTCTCTGCTGAAAACTCGGATGGAACTAATACGAATGAACGTAACACGTTTCAATACGGATTTTTAAAATTACAAATTCTCCTCCCCAAACCTATAAATTCTTGTTGTTACTGGTATAGAGCAGTGACATTTACCGCCATATTGGCACCAGTATGGGTTTTGGAGGGCATAACTACAAGGTGCACTACATAAAAATGGAGGGAAAAACAACGGAAGAGCGCTATTTCTTAGGCTTAAATAACGTTGTTTTCTCCAACAACAAAAATCGCTCGTTACAGGTCTAAGAAATCACTCTTCACAGCACCGGCTTCAGTAAGACGCCCTTCTGTTTCTCTCTGCAGTGCCCTTTGCAGCTAACCCATTAAGGCTCCAGCATAGAGTTATATTCAATAATGCTAAATCGTGTCACTACATTGAACAAAACTAAACCCGAGTTTTGTAGGGTGAATGTTCTGGATGAACAAATGCAAAAACTGGTGAGCTACGCCTTGAAGTAGGCTTCACCTACAAGCGCTCGCCTTCCCCATCAATCCCATATTCCCCCACATTATGTGCAGTATACGGGAGCTAAAACAGTTCGTACGTCAGAATATGCCGCACAATGGCAATTTTGTTGTATGCGGGGCTAAAACCCTGTCAGGTAAAGTTGAGTTTACTAGTTATTTTTAAGATATCGCATTGCCGTTCACCACGCAGAATGCATGAAAACAAGGATTTAAAAAATATTTAAGAATTGAAGCATTTAAAAACCCCATGCGAACATAAAAGAATGTGTGCCAGCCTTACATTTTAAATATGCAGTCTAGCAACTTTAGAAAATTAGAGTTTCGGGTTATAAAAAACAGACACACCCTAGCTTCTTATAACCTTTACCATAATTTAAGACTTGAAAAATAAAATAACTCACATCCAAAAATACTGTTCCAAGATTCGTTTCCATCCAGTATTCGTTTTTAACATCAATTCTTTCGAATTCTTCAACGAACCACGTTTTGATGCAGTATGATGAGAGTCCTACCCAGTTTTGCTGGTTCCTAAGGTACTAAAAAAAAATAACCAAGTATTTTAACACAGCTATGAACAATTAATTGTTGCCCCCCCCCCATGATTTTTTATTGTGATCAAAATTAGTATATCACGAATATAACACTCAAGAAAAGTGACTAATTGCACTAAAAACATTGTTTGTGCTTTACTTTTATTGGAAATGTACACTTTATTTCGTTTTTCAAATTAAATTTCGTTTTTCAAATTAACAAAAAAAAGTTAGGAGTAAGAAAGTCAAAATAAAGTCAGTAAAGTTACAAGTTGCTGCGGAAATTAGGGCGCGTTTACGCAACGACTCGCCTTTTCATTCTCGCAGCTAGAATTTAATCGCAATGGCAAAGTTGTAGTTGCCATGGTAACAATGCTACCTGGATTAGCTAAATCCGACGTCGATTGAGTAAATGCTTAAGTCTTATAATCCGCAGCAATAAGATAAAGAATTCCTCCTGATGAAAGTTTCCTACTCGCTTCTGAACTCGCATGATGGACTAAAACTGCCGCCATGTTGGAATTGCAGACGATTTCTAGCTTCTAGCTGCAAGAATGCAAAGGTGAATTGTTGCGTAAATGCGCCCTTAGCCTCACATGGCATACCCAGTTGACTCGCAAGTATGGGATTTGCACAGCACTGGCAGTTAACTACTATTGGTAGGCTGCCACCAATCTACTAAAACAATAACTGCGTACCTCCTCGCTAAGTCCACAAAGAAATTCAACGAAATATGAAGAATAATGATTGGGCCGAGAGTGTGCAAGTCCATCGAGCGCAAAGCATGAGCACCTTAACCTAATTATAGTTTTCAAGCAGTCAGTTCGAGTAGAAGCCTGTTCTCTACTTTTTGTTAAGACAATATTTTTTATTTATTAGAACACCACTACATATATTTTGTGTTAATATGCAACCATATGTTTTTGGATACGGCAATTGATTAGAATAGGTAAGCGTCAAATTAGCTGATATGGGTTATTACCTTGAACAGTCTAATTATTTTTGTCAAGCAATCAGTTCCAAAGAAGTCTTATCTCAGCTTTGTTGAGACATATTTTTATTTAGCAGAACACCACTACACATATTTTGTATTAACACGCGACCGTGTTTTGAATATGGATAAGCAAATGTCACATTAATGGATATGGGTTATTACCTTGAACGACCCAATTATTGTTGTCAAGCAATTTGATCCGTGTAGAAGTCTTCTCTGCTTTTTTGTTGAGACAATATTTTTATTTAGCAGAACACCACTACACATTTTGCATCAACACGTGTTCTTGTTTTGGATATGGTTATTTCGTCCTGATTAGGCTAAGCTAGTGTCACATTAACGGATAAGGGTTATTACCTTGAACAACCTAATTATTATTGTCAAGCAACCAGTTCCGTGCAGAAGTCTCCTTTCTGCTTCAGGAAAGGAAATTCTCCAATAGGTATCTTCTGCCTCAAGTGGGATTGGTATCACACTTTGTTCTTTGTATAGTTTGGGTACTAAATACCATGCGTGAACCTGAATGAAAAAGAAAAAAAATTAGCATCTATGCTTGTTGGAATTATTTACTTGATAAATTTTAGGCGAAAACATAAGGAATTTATGGCCATACTGCAGCTACACTTAGTTAAAATTATTACGGGATGTATTAAAAAACATAAGCGGCGCCCTTCTGCGACTAAACGTAAATATTACATGGCTACCAGTAGGAGTACCTTAGAAAAGACACCCAAACTATTTCAGTTTTATCAATACGTAACTGAAACTAATAATAAAACATTGTTCATTGTTATTTCAAATTCCAGCAGGTCTTCGTGACTTGCAGATAAACTTACTCTGGGTATCATACAGCTAACATACTACATTCTGGATACAATTCGTAATGTTTAGCCTCACGTTTGGACTGGCCATAGAGCCATTGTTCCATGGCACAGGAGCTCTTTAGCTGTCACACTTTTCGCCCATTGGGCACAGTTTTCCATACAACCCCCCTCCAAGAAAAATAAAAGCCCCATTTTGGATTGCTCGTCTGCTGGTGATCATTCTTTTTATGTTAAGTTTTCACCTTCCTTTTAGGTTTACGTTTTTACGTTTTTCCCCTTACGTTTTTCCCCTTACGTTTTTCCCCTTACGTTTTTCCCCTTACGTTTTTCCCCTTACGTTTTTCCCCCTTAAGTTTTTCCCCTTAAGTTTTTCCCCTTAAGTTTTTCCCCTTAAGTTTTTTCCCCTTAAGTTTTTTCCCCTTAAGTTTTTCCCCTTAAGTTTTCACCTTCTTTGTGCAGCAGCTTAACCCTGCCTTCCTACCCCTATACAACAATGCAAAAAAGTCATCAGTTTTTCCATTGCAAATTATGGTTATTCATTGGCCACTGTAGTCTGGTGTCATGTTCTTCTTTTTAACCTTATGGTAGATCGTAGAAAGCCCTGACGGATGTTGACCTATTTCAAATCTTTTTCATTTAGAGCTCTTTAGCCATGATGTTTTATTAATGGAAATTTATGTTTACATGTTGCACAAATGTTTTGCCCTCAAGCATTTGCACAAAGGGAAGAGGAAAACAAGCCAAACAGCGAAAATCGAGATGAGGCGTCAATTAATTTGTGGTATGCCGAGATATCGGAATGAAAGTTCTTCACCACACATATTCATGTGTTTTAATAGACCAGGGGAAAAATTAATTCCCGAAAATTAAATCAAATTATGTCTTGAAAATAGTGCACTTAAATAAATATAAATAAATAAATTTGTTGCAAACGCAACCGGAATGGCAAGGACCTGTCGATCGCTAACAGCCATTCGAAATTAAAACTAATTACAAAAGTTTAAAATGAAGACAAATGGCGCGACAGTCGAGGTAGGGTTGATGGAATTTGGTTGGGGTCGTGAATGCCTTGCCACCAAGGTTAGACCTACCAGGGACATAAAGATCCCCAATGGCATCGCCAAACGTGAGGGACAAGTGAAGGGAAACGCCGGGAGTCATTGTCACTAATTCTTATATAACAATAAAATAAAGTAAAGCACAGCTTGGCCAAGACCAATTGGCATTCCTAATGCATCTGATAATACCTGCATTGGTATGCACACTCCTCAAGACGACTCACTGGCCCCGCGATTATGGTCACAGCATAAGGGGCTCCATTCGACCGAGAATGTCTGCGGCCACAGGCAATGGAGAAGTGCTGTTCATTATCCTCTTCCCTTCGTATAATTTAAAGCAATTTGTGCTTATTATTTCAAGGATCTATGTAAACACCGACCCTAAAATCACCAGCCAAATGCCCCATTTATAATAATGCCCTTTCTGAACAAAAATTCCCAGATACGAGCTTGCATTACTTTAACTGTATGTCAGTATATGGATAGACTTACTTTAAATCGCAGGCCTATTGCAATCGACTCGCACCTAAGGCACAATTTCCACTTACAGAATTCTACGGAAGTGAAGGCGTCATTACGTTTATATTTAGTAAATGATTACGGTATCTGAACATTCCTTGGTCCTAACTAATTCGGGTATTGTAATCGCATTATTTTATAAGCAGTCATGTTTCCTCCTCCCCTCCGTGATTTCAATGTAATCCGGCATTTACGTTGGACATTTGGTTTTATTTATTTATTTTTTAATTTTAGTATTTTTTTTTGTAGTACAAACACATGGCATACACACTAAAGCATTCCAAATACGAATAAGTATGGCAGCA
>JAHWFP010015165.1:0-22826 GCA_023313725.1 Lithobius niger | reverse complement strand
CGTCCGTGACGTCACTCACAACATGGCGGCACCCAGCTAGGTTTTACAGGGCTGGCCCCCTTTTTTATCTTTGTACTTTTGATTGTAAGTATTGAACACGGTACCTTCATTTTTAACTGTTTTAACGATTTTAGTTGTATTCATTCATTGTCCTTTTTCTGTAGGTGAACAAGACACACTTGTGTTCTATTTGTGCTGAAAATTACAACAGGTTGTTTGTTACTTATGAACTGTGAGTCTGGTTTGTCAGGAAACCGCTTGTTGAAAATCTCCGTTGAAACTCTACAAACTGGTCGTTTTGCATGTTGGCGTAGTTGATTGCAATTGCAGCGTAACAGAATCGAATTCAGCGCACGACAATTGATTAACACGCACGGCTGAAGCTCTGGGCGCCTTTGTCCACTCCGGCGTGCCATACAAAGATAATGGACGTGTTTGTAAACTAGAGGGAAGAGTGAGATGGATTCCTCTAAGCCACGCCCCACAACGTCATCAAAACCGATCAGTTTAGAAACAGCTCTGCCCTACTTGTCGTCCTCAACATTAGAAAAATTAGCAATAATCGCTGCCACATCTATTTTCAGCGAGAGAAATGTTGTTAAGAACACCATACAAATGCTTATTAATCTCAGTTTAATTGGCTTTTGTTTCTAAATTTAGACATTTTCCATATCTCACTTCCTACAGTTTAGAAACACGACCATCTCATCTATTACTGGTAGATGGCAGCCATGTTGGATCAGTACGTGAGCGAGAAAAAACCTGCCTCACTTGCCTCAGCAACATCTCAGCTCCATGACGTCACGCCTACGTCAAGTGAGAAAATTTTGGATCAGTCGCCTCGAGTTAAGAAACAGTTTTTCTCACTTCCCTCTAGTTTAGAAACAGCACCAATAAAACACCGAAACAGAGGCGTAAGAAGGAGAAGGGAGAATAGAGAGAGGGAAGAAATGACAAACGTCAGTACCGAGAAGGTTCTGGTGAGAGAAAATTTGAT
The DNA here is from genome assembly GCA_023313725.1 of Lithobius niger. Taxonomy (NCBI): domain Eukaryota; kingdom Metazoa; phylum Arthropoda; class Chilopoda; order Lithobiomorpha; family Lithobiidae; genus Lithobius; species Lithobius niger. The sequence goes on along the minus strand of JAHWFP010015165.1, from coordinate 21,829 downwards.
GGGGCACCTAACCTAAAAATATTCTAAAAAACCTTTAATATATTCTGGTACAGTATCATGTATTTTTCATGACGTACGTTTTCCTTATTAACCGAGACCTTTTATGGCTAAAACACATTTTTCCTTTGTTTATATAGCGTTGCGTAAGGTTAAAAGTTTCGTGTGTTAACTTGATTTTCTCTGAACGCGAATATAGCTAGCGGACAATCACAAAAACATCACAACTTTGCTTTGAATTGATATAACGACTAGAAATTTCTTCATTACCTAAGTTACCAGCTGTGGTGAATATAAAGTGAACCAAAATCCAACTTCCACTCACTTCCGGTGTAGTTTTAGACAAAACTCCCAAAATTTGGGCTGTCTATTTTTATAATATACGTACATGACATACTTTTTCCTTATTAACCGAGACCCTTTATGGCTAAGACACATTTTTCTTTTGTTTATATAGCGTTGCGTAAGGTTAAAAGTTTCGTGTTTTAACTTGATTTTCTCTGAACGCGAATATAGCTAGCGGACAATCACAAAAGCATCACAACTTTGCTTTTTAATTGATATAACGACTAGAAATTTCTTCATTACCTAAGTTCCCAGCTGTGGTGAATATAAAGTGAACCAAAATCCAGCTTCCACTCACTTCCGGTGTAGTTTTAGACAAAACTCCCAAAACTTGGGCTGTCTAATTTTATAATACACGTAAATTGTGATTCTGTTTTAAAATATAAAATAATTCTATAAAATTAAAAAAAAATATAAAGTAATCACAAAATTATAAAATATTAAAAATTGTGGTAGCAAAATTATTTTGGTTCACATGATAGCTCTGTGTATAAAGATGATTTAGAGCCGAATCTCGTTCAAGTGCTACAGTTTTTGCCAACGTTATCAAAGTAGCAGTACGTATTACAAGAATTACACTGCAAGAACAAAATTTCCAAAGTTTGGCCTTATTTTAGGTTAGGTGCCCCCTTAAATTAAAGCTTGAACCCTGGCTACGGTGTTGAGATCCAGTGAGGAAAAAGTCAAGGGAGGGTTTTAAACCAGTGTTTCCACTGCTTGCTTACAGAATTTTCCCAAGTAAAGACAACATTTCCCTTTTTTTTTTGCCTGTGAAAGATAAATTTCCGTGTTTTTATACTTCCTTAATTTAAATCCTTTCGTTACTCCACTAATTTTTAACATTTGCTAATTTAAAGAAATGTATAAGGCAGTGACACAACATAGTATTATTGTGTATAACTCTATGCTGGAGCCTTAATGGGTTAGCTGCAAGGGGCACTGCAGAGAGAAACAGAATGGCGTCATACTGAAGCCGATGCTGTGAAGAGTGATTTCTTAGACCTGAAACGCGCGATTTTTGTTGTTGGAGAAAACAACGTTATTTTAAGCCTAAGAAATCCGCTCTTCCGTTGTTTTTCCCTCCATTTTTATGCAGTGCACCTTGTAGATACGCCCTCCAAAACCCATACTGGTGCCAATATGGCGGCAAATGTCACTGCTATGAGGCCCGTTTTGATGGCGCTGGATCGCCACCTATTGACGCAAATTGAAAATAATATACAAACGACTACTTATTAGAACTAGGCCTCCTGCCGTTCCTGCAAGAAGTGAAGGATATGGATGGACCTGCAAAAAATAATACTGACACAATGCTAAAAAAAAAAAACATTTTGCTATAACATTGGTGAAACTTGAAATTTGCCCCAAGAGTTTGGAAACGTGGAGTTGGGTAAGGGTTTAAAATGTTAACAGGCGTACGAGTTTGTGGGCTATAGAATCACTGTTTTAAACATTCCGTAACTTTTTTTATTTACGCCATATGGCAATAACCGAAAGTGTCATTAAACCCTATCTATGATGAATAACGAATTTACTTTCGTTTGAGTTATGACGGAAACGGAAGTGATCACGGATGTCAAAACGGGGGAAAAAATCAGAACTCAAACATTTGCGTGACGGAGTTAGAATTTATTACGAAATTTTGGCATTTTTATGCAAAAAAAAAAAAAATAGCGCGCACTGACCTTCTGTGGTTTGAGTGAGTGGTACAATTAAAAAAAGAAATCGGGCCAGCTATTCAGTTTCAGGGTGAAAAAAAGTATTTGTTGGTCTTCATATGACACATTCTTTTGTCACCAGGCGATGTGTAACCAACAGGATCTAAATTATAATAAAGCTTTTCCTGTGTTGGCAGCGAATGACGCGAACGCCTGCTTTACGTTGCTTGGGAGTTCCAGCTTTTTCCTAGTATTGCAGTCATACATCATAATGTGTTCGTGTCGTGTGTCTGTTCGTGTTTGCCGCCGTGTAAGACTGAACGCCTCGATAATAAGCTCATCTGGCCTAGCGACACGCTGTTCAAAAGGCGTAATAGTGAGGTGGGAAAGGAATGCGGCCTACAAACACCCTGCTTTTTATTTTAGCTTATGGGCTCGTGTACGCAACGCTCGCACAACCTATTGTCGTATCTACCGAAATTTTACAATGAAGCCCGTTTTGGGTCTGACGGCTCGTAACGGAAGAGTCAGTATCAAGTCAAGTATCTAGTTCAGATGCGACCGGGAAATTGGCATGTTTAGGAGGAATTCTTTGTCTTATTGTCATGAATTGATAAAACTTCCACGCAATAACCGAACGATCGTCACAGATAGCAGTTAATGTATTCTGTTGCTGTGTTACCTAGGTGTTACCCAGCCGCACATTTGCTAAACTAGCTGTCTTTTCTCATCAAAAATTAATTTGTGATGCTAGACAGTTAAAGAGGTACCTCCTGACCCGGACAAGGTCATCGCAAGGACATATCCAAAATAATTTTTAATTTTCGGCCACTGCAGGAGAACGACGAAATCATGATGTTTCGGTTCATAGATGCTTTTTAGCTTTCTAGTTTTTTCTTGTTTTTTTTTCTTTTTTTGCAAAACTTATCTGTCATCTTTACGTGTATTGTACGGCGTTAAAGCTTTAAAAGTTGTGTCTGTGTCGTGGAGCAAGATAGTTATGCAATAAATTGCAATATACACACTAAATCAAAAGCCTGTATTCAAGAAAGCATGTTTTATACCACTGGTGTATAGTTTTCGTAAGATGCATTAATGAAGTCGTGTCGTGTGTGGTGTTTTTTAAGCAGAAAAAAAAACTGATTTAAGTTTGGTTAGCATACGGTGATTAAAAGAAACCTTTTCTTCGAAACTTGAACTCTCTCGAAGCTCGATACTCAATCCCCAAACTCGACCCGAATTTGACTCGGCGTGAAAGATTTGACATCGCACACCTCTATAGGCACTTATGTCAATACAATCACCCTTGCATTCCTCGCACATAGCAGGATCGATGAAGAGGCACCACACATTTTTCTCTTTATTATAAATACTCTACTTACAAATAAGCCCGAATCGCTGTAAAATTAGGTCACTAAAACTTAATTAAGTGGTTCTCGGGAGCGCACGCGTGGGTTTTTTACTTATAGCTCATGAAACGTTTTTTATGACATTGTCTAAAAAAAAAAAACTACCGATCTTGCATCAGCACTTTCACCAAACATTACCTGGAGCCGATGACCACATTAGTTGGCGCCATGTCCTCACGGATGGGTGCGCGTCAAATTGTAAAGAAGAAGACCATATTAGCTCTTTTCTCCATTCACATAATCGCCTAAAAAAAAAACCCAAAAAATCGAAGGATTGCTCAGAGGCATGTCACACGTTAAAAACCTTGGATCTGAAGAATGACTTTGATCAAATGTGCAAATTTTGCACGCCGATTCTGGAATTAAAACATTAGATATTGCACTTCACAACAAAATCTAAGCTAAAGTGTCCGCGGCCTATCTTGAGTTCAACGCAGAACGAACACAGATAATCGATTGTACGTTTTTGGTAGCAGAGTGCCTTGTTGATATCCAAGATGGTTACTAAAACAGTGGCGGCCGTCGGATAAAGCCGCCTCCTCCAGGAAGATGTAGCCGCTCAAAAAATACTACAGGACTCAAGGTAATTTCGTTTTGTTTGGTAAAAAGAAAAAAAGCCATCGCCCGCATCTGAAAAAAAAAACGAATAAAACGTAAAAACAAAAACCGCCCGTTCGCATCAACTTTTTTTGGTACCACTCACGAGAACAACGTAATAAATTTTTAGCGGCCTTATATAAAAGTAAATTGTAAATAAAGCCATCAGCGAAAATCATACAGCTGAGAACTCATGTAGTACAGTCAGCCACCTTTAGCACTTACGGTTCGTCGGAGTGGCATGACCCGGATTCGAAATGAAGAACCGTTCCATCGTCAGATCATCACTGCAAGGTTTTCATCGATATGGCGTCTTGTCCGTTAGCGTGGTTGTGATCCAAACAGGGTGTATATACCAGTCAGGAAAACGTCAGGAAATTAATTAGTCTATAGGTCATCAGGGAAAAGGCCAGGAAATTGGGTGTTAGGTCAGAATTTGCAAATTAGCAATTTTAACCTAGTGATTTCATCACTGGTAAACGAGAACGATATTATTTTCTGTTAAATAGGTTAATGTTTACTAAACGTTAATATTTCGAACTACATTGGGTAGCACATCGTATCTGTTAATTTCGATTCGGCTTTTTTTTTTTTGGTTAAGCGTATAGTATAGACGAAGTTAGGCCTAGCTGACTGCGCTATTTTCACTAACTTTTAGTCTGCTGTACAGCCGTACCGGCTGAGAAGACTATTGCAACGACTTTGTCCGTCCGTCCGTCACTTTTTTCAACTTCGCAACGGTACCAGAAAATGACGACCATTGTTTACAATGTTAGATTCAGTGTGAGAAGTTAGGTAAATCACATGGCAAATTAAAACATCGTTACTTATTATTAGCTAATAGAATTCTTCGACGTAACTAAGTTAAATAATAACATTTGATCGTCGAATTAAAATCCTAAGGTAACATTCAATAAAAACAAATGGATTTATGCTTCGTTTAAAATCGTCTCGTCGCATTGTTACATGAATGAATAGGCTTACCGTCGAACCAAATTCTCCATTAGGCCTATATCTGCTACTTACGAAGTTAAAACTGCATTTTTAAAATTAGGCATAAAAATGAAAATTGGCCCTAAAATCATGTTACCATGGCAACGTCAAGTTGCTACAAGTCACTGTTGGCTTCATCAACAGCGTCTCTCTCGTCACTTCCCTACTACCACTGATATATATAGGCAACGTTGCGCATTACGTTGTAATTCTGTAACTGTGTGCCTGTAGGAGCACCGTGTTGCACAAATGAATAGGCTTACTATACAATGTATATCTCCGTTAGCTGCTATCTTACGAAATTAAAGCTGCTGGTTAAAATTAGACCTAAAAGCAGACAATTACGCCTAAAATGTAAAATAGGCCTAAAAGCTAACACATTTTTAACCGACAATTGTGATGGCTACTGCTTTTAGATTAGTATAATAGAGATAGCTGTTGTAGTGCATGATAGAGGTGTGCGCCTCAACATTGGAAGTGGAGGAACTGCATAGAAGACCGGTGCGACTAGGCAGTCGCTGTAGCCGCTTGTTTACTATTATTATGCGTTTAGAAGTGATTCAACGGGACGGAAAGACAATGGGCTCGAAATTGGTTAACTAAATACGGATGCAAACCTATTTACGTTGCCTTTTGGACTTATATGTCAGACTGCCTTATAGGTCCTGGGTTCGATTCCCCGCTCAGGCAGTCTGACATATAAGTCCAAAAGGCAACGTAAATAGGTTTGCATCCGTATTTAGATTCTCATACGACAAGATAGTAAACACCAAGACCACTTCATAGCTGTGGATCTGTTAGCAGAGACGTTTTATTTTAAACATTTATAATATTATTAATGATTTTAATACGGGTTAGACGTACCAATTTTGCACCCTTACTTCGTGACACAGTTTTTCATGTTTCGCGGTGAATTTAAGTGTAAATCAGGCTTGATATCTGTTTATTTTTGTGGTTTTTGTGGAAAACGGTAGTTTGGGAATGCTGTGCTAAGGCAACGAACGCATTGTTTTTTTCTTCTGAATACTGGTTTCCCCCAGAACCCCTTGCTGGGAGCAGCTACCCGGAAGGTTTTCTCTAAAAAAGTTAGTGAGTCAGGAAAAAAAACAAAAATGTCAGGAAAATGTCAGGAATTTTCAATGCGATGTTTTGGTAGACACCCTGCTTAAGAATGGGTCCAGCATAGAGGGTGACCGAATTTCGGTTTCGGTTTCGGCACCGAACTAGCAAATTTTCGGTTTCAGTTTCGGTTTTGGTTTCGGCTGAATCCCATGCTTCAGTTTCGGTGAAGCCGAAACCACTTCTACCTCTTGGCAGTATCCAATTTCCGTTACAGACTACTAGGCTGTAGCTTAATGGTGTGACATCCAGGGGTCACCATCACACATCCTGCTTGCATCTGCTATGCCCATCAATAAATACAATTTTTTTTAATCCAAATTTAAAATATTTAAATGGCTTCGTTGCATTGGATTACATTTGTCTTACTTACTGAATGAAAAGCCCTTTTCCGTGCCCCGGACTGACACGAAAAAAATAAGACTATTTTTAAAATATAAAATGAGTGTGAAAAAAAAAATACTAACGAAAGTCCTGAAGTCTTGTAGCAAGACTGACAAGTTCTTCATGATTCACATTCATGAAACACATTCATGATTTTAGGATTTTATTCCTGCTTTTTTGTCAAATTATTAAAATTGATACTTTTCAGGTTAGGTTTTGGTACCGGTTTCGGTAGTGGTTTCGGCTTCGGCCGAAACTGATGGACCGATTTCGGTAGTGGTTTCGGTTTCGGCCGAAACCGAATTGCCAGTTTCGGTTTTGATTTCGGTTCCGGCCAAAACCAAATCACTTGTTTCGGTAGTGGTTTCGGTTTCGGCCGAAAGTGAAAAAAATTGGTTTCGGTCGATTACTAGTCCAGCAACTTGTCTTTATGCGTTTGCTGTATTGCGTTATTTCCTGTGTATTATTTTCGATGATGGCTTATTTTTAATTTATTAAAAGTAAGAGGCCTATCGTAATATTTTTTCTCTTTATTTTTCACTTGCAGCGACGTTTAAGCCAAAATACAGTAAGATGGCGGGTGCGTTTGTTCTTCCAACCATCGTGATGTTATTAACAACACTGTCAGCAGTGACAGGTCAAATGGAAGCTTATCAAAGAAGAGAACCTGGTAAGTAATCATGTGACAGGGAAGTGATGATAATATTAGAAGAAACCCGTGCTACGCACGGCTGGTCTTAGATGCACCGTTTGCGACCCCTGGTACGGTTTGATTGCTCATGTGTAATGTTCATCATTTCACGGGATTAAGTTTCTTCAATCCAATTTTAACGAACACTAGCTAAGAAACACTGATTTACGTTCGCTTCGCTCACTCAATCAGCGCTTCCTATCACTCAAATCATTGGATGCAACATTTTAAAAATTAGCACGATCTAGCATCGTTGCATGAAAAAATTGCACGCTGGCTGATAAAGTTATATTGCTTGCTGAAGTCCGTTGTACGCACGGGTGGTGTTGGATGCACCGTTAGCACCACTGGTACGGTTTGGTCGCTCATGTGTATGTCCATGTTTGACCGTTTTGACAATCAAATTTTTGTTTCACTCACTCAATCTGCGACCCCGGGTACGACGCAACCCCGACCCCTTTTACGGAGTCGTTCGTTGTCAGTGACTGGAGAACGAGTGATGTTTCCGCCAAAGTTAGGACGATTTACACTTGTATATAACGCTGAACGGCTTTACTAGACCCTCCTAACCACAGCCTACTGTACCTAAAGCAATTTAAAGAAATAAATGAAAATACGTGAAGTTTCCTAATATCTAATAACGCTGAACGCAAACTGAGCCCAATGGCGAGTTAAATTATTATTTAATTTCTCAGATGCTGTGTTAAATGGTTTGTTAATTTTTTATTGACAACGCAACCTAGCGTCAGGGAAATTGCGTCCGGAAATTCAACGTCATTCTTTACATTGTGTAAACTTTGAACGCAACAGTTTTCAATTCTTTTTACAAACGATAAGATGAGGCGATTGGAATAAAAAAAAAGTAAATATAAAAAGTTAGCGGCTACAGCGACTGTCTAGTCGCACCAGTTTTCTGTACGGTTCCTCCACTTCCAATGTTGAGGCGCACACCTCTATCATTCACTACAACAGCTAGCTCTATTATACTAATCTAAAAGCAGTAGCCATCACAATTGCCGGTTTAGAATGTATTAGCTTTTAGGCGTAATTGTCAGCTTTTAGGTCTAATTTTAACCAGCAGTTTTAATTTCGTAAGTAGCAGCTAACGGAGATATGGATTGTATAGTAAGATTATTCATTTTTGCAACACGGAGCGCCTTCAGGCACACAGTTACAGCTACGATTATTAGTTGTTGGGGAGGATGCGTCATTCGCTGCGATACATGTATCACTGGTGTGAGAAGCGATTTAGCGTGCGAGCAGCGCCCTCCTAAAAACGTTGGCGTTAGTCGGCGGAAAAAATGGCGGCAACGAAGCGATACTCTTCTGGCTCACCTTGCTGGGATTTTCGAACGGCCACCTACTAATTCCGACGTTATCGGCTACGACCAGTTTGCCACGGATTACTAGAAAAGAAAACATAAGAAACGAATGGCACCGCATACTGAACTTAAACCCTAAACGAATATTTTGTCTTGAAAGAGGCTCTTGCTCGTATAGACCTGCCGAGCGTAAGCCAAGAGGGGCAGCTGCGTTGGCTTCCCTGCAAGATCGAGCCCAAACGCCCGCAGCTCGGGGGCCCTCTAGTGAGGTTTTTTAGTTTCAACACCAACCGTCAAGCTTCCGATCGCCGACGCATTCTCCGTCGTTTTGAATCTCGCGCTGCTATCGCACCGAAAGCCTTCTCACGCGAGTTGTACAGCCCATGAAGCAGGCCGTCTGTTAGAAAGTCGCATCCTCTCCAAACACCTCATAATCCTAGGTTACAGCGTAACGCGCAACGTAGCCTATATAGATCAGTGGTAGTAGGGAAGTGACGAAGAGAAACGCTTTTGATGAAGCCAACAGCGACTCGTAGCAACTTGACGTTGCCATGGTAACATGATTTTAGGCGTAATTTTCATTTTTTAGGCCTAATTTTAAAAATGCAGTTTTAATTTCGTAAGTAGAAGATAGGCCTAATGGAGAATTTGGTTCGACTGTAAGCCTATTCATGCGCAACAATGCGTCGAGACTATTTAAACAAAGCTAAAATCCATTTGTTTTTATTGAGGATTTTAATTTAGCATTTTAATTCGACGATCAAATGTTATTATTTAATTTAGTTACGTCGAAGAAGTCTGTTAGCTATGAGGAAGTAACGATGTTTTAATTTGCCACGTTATTTAACTAACTTCTCACACTGAAGCTAACACTGTAAACACTGGTCGTCAATGTCTGGAACCGTTGCGAAGTTGAAAAAAGCGACGGACGGCCGGAGAAAGTCGTTGCAATAGTACAAAAGACTAAAAAAAGGAGAATGCCTTACAAAAACATTTTTTTTTTTTTAGTGGTAAACGAATCAGACAGCATCAGATACTGCATTCTGGCTCGGTTAGTTACTTGCTGCTATTAATTTCATGCACGAAAGATGAAAAAAAAACACTAAGCGGTCGAACCGTCAGGTTGCAACTCCTACAGTCACAGTGGAACAGCTCAAAATGGATGCCGTATAGGTTGATGCCCGAAAACCGCGGATCATTCGGAAACAATGCATAAAGGAACCCATCGTCTGCGGGCGATTGTTTCCTAAAGCCCTAACCAGACTGGCTGCTCGCGGCTGTACGCCGGCCCAGTATGGTGTAAAAAAGACTTCAATATTGGTCCTTAAACGCATCACCAACTGTACGATTGTAGCAATTTTGACCTCGTAGGCACGTAGTTGCGCATCGCTTCGCACGAAATTTTCTTCTGTCTGGAGAGGGCTTTACGGTCCCAACGCTGAGGGCTTTAACCGACTGAATATCCCGCTCGCGATAACAATTGATCCGCGTATTCCTTGGCAATATCGTTGCCCATGGAACAATGGCTATCACGCCGTTCCTAAAGGTCTACTGTTAAACATCTCTTACAAATTTTTAAGAGAAGTTGTTTAAAGGGGTTATTCGGCGTCGTTGGGTTTTCGTTGCATGAACGGTGATGGGGCATTCGGAATCAAGCAACAATGCACAAACAATGCCTGCTTACATCACGACGTCCCAACGGTTTATGGTTTTTTATTAGAAGCCTTAGCCCAGCCGCACGCTCCTTTACTCTCAGTATACACATAACACAGAACAAAAACTAACACAGACTCACAGAAAACACCCAGGCTTGTGGCACACTGGTCCGTTCCGTTCCGTTCCGTTCCGACGACGAAGAGGGCCTCCAGGGCCACTGTAGTTAGCGACTGACTGCAACGGATGGCCCAGCACACATGGCTTCCGTCGCTAACTACGGTGGCCCTAGGGCTCTCTTCGTCTTCGCAACGGAACGGAGGAGTGTGCCACAAGCTTTCCGCGCACTCGCACATATATACCTGCTCCATCAGAGCACTGCCTTCGTGTCCCGACAACACCTAAGGCTGCGTTCATGGAGAAAACCCAACGACTAAGCGGACGCCGAAAGCTTACGCGGTGAAGAAAAACAAGCAGTTCGCCCAGCCGCGTGTTGGCTGTTGTCTCCGCGGCCCGCGAGCTCCAAATCGCGTTTATGGTTATGGCCGTTTTGAGCGGAAGCTTCAAGAGAAACGCGATGCTCACTCGACAATATACGACGGTACGCGAATCAGTACAATGTGGCGCACGCCACACAATATAACAGCACGAGAAGCTTGGCGGTTGTTGTATTAGAACAAATACGTGCCAATTATTAAATTACGGGCAGGCTTTTGCATCACGGAAACCAGCGAAGTGGCCACTCGTAAGCGGCAACACGTGGTCTGCCATTTTCCTATCCCAGAGTGCAACTCAACAGACCTGGCTCCCGCGGCCCACGTACGCGGTGCGCCGCTTTTTTCTAAGGCTTTGTTTATGGACCGCGCGCAACGCCTAGAGAGGACTCGTGGCGCGGCGTTTGAAAGGAATTTTGCTACTTATCCGCGTCCGCTTGTTTGTTTACGTCAAAAGCTCACGCGGGAAGGCACGAGCGAATCGTTCATCCCGCGCGCGGTCCCCCGATCTGTTTGAGTTACAACAGCACAGAGACGCCGAAACGATCCACGGTGGAGCGCAGCCAGCCACGCGCTAAAGAAACTACACGTCCCAACCCAGCAAACTGGGCTGCATCGCTCTGCGACAAGAATACGAAACTCACCAAATAGCTCAGTAGTTTCGCTGCAGCTCTTCAGGGTTGTTCCCAAACGTGCGATCAGTTTTTCCAGTCCAGTCAGCGTGACGTTTAGGCTCATCGGTTCATCGTGGCAGTTTTTTACGCTGAATCCACTGACTAACGATGGCCGATTTCTGCACTTGTTTTTGAGCTAGGATTTTTGACATAATCCTTATTACCAAATGGTGGAGATTGTCGTCACAATAGTGTATCCGCAAAACTAAAAGGGGCAGGAAGTCAATCCACTATAAACGTCTGGTATTTAACTTAACACTGCTTGGCAAAGCCCTTGGAAATGCAAGCATGAGGGTGAGCGTATGCTCTTGCATTCAGCAAAGCAATGAGTCCGGGCCTAAAACACTGCGACGTGACGTCACTTTTGATTAAAGCAGGGCTGGCGAAAGTTTGGCCGGACCTTGGGGTCAACATTCATCCTGCTGTTCTCCCTTTCCCTCCCCCCCCCCTCTGTTAAAAAAAAACCGACAATTTTTAAAATGTAGTTTGAAGGTTTTATTTTAAAGTTGATGTTTAAAGGAGACAGTATATTTTCGTTTTAAACACAACTCGAGCGTATTTTAAGTATCGATAAATGTTCCCAACCACTCGTTACATTCTCAAGCTGATTTAACACACCTTGCGCAAGCACTTGGTTATTTTTTCAACTTCGGAATGTAACTCTTGGTTAAGAAAATCTATCGATAATAAACATCTCGTGATATTATTGCTGCTTAAAAACAGCATTAAAAAGCTACAATTATACTCAATAAAACTTACAAAATTCCTCAGAGTGTATTGTAAAAGTAAGGGTCGACTACAAGCATGTATCAAGGTGGCCAACAACAACACCATTTGTGATGTCATATCCTATTGATGAACAAATTTCAGGTTTTGGTGAATGTTCGACAGGTTTTGCATGTATCCAAAGTTAGGAAGTTTCGTAGCACGATTTTTGTGTGCATCAATCCTTTAGCTATACCACACTTGACTTCCTGTTGTAACTCTGTCGGCTGTAGGATTCGTACCAGCATTCAGTTGGTTTGGAAACGACAACACTAACCACTAGGCCGTGTTTGCTCGTTATGTTCGGGGTACCCAGGGACCCCTCATGTAGCTTGGGCGCGCGTTTGGATTCGTCTTTCCGATTGTCGAGTGAGCCGTAGGCATACGGCAACATAGCGGTTGAAGGGTTAATGATGCTCCAAAGCAAGGCGAATTTTGTCCACTGGCTGGTGAAAAATAATCCTGGTATTGTAGATAACAACAACATAGCCCTGGACTCGACATTATAAGGACTACTTTTCGCAGATAGTTGACATAATTTGCCCGGACCTAGAAGCGCATGTCATTGAAGCACACAAAAAATCATGCGCGAAGTTTTTAGTTTGAACTAAAAAGTTGTTCAAGTTAGGCTGTGTTAAAAATTGACATGTTAACCTGCTTTTACCTTTTCTTTTATTTTAGTAAGTTCTGCGTGCTTTACTCTTTCTGAAGCAAACCAGCGATTATTAAGCTTGTTTTAGAAGGATAAAGCAGTGTCGTAAGGGGTGGTACACGTCCAGGGTTTCTAACCGGAAATCCACATTTATATTACGGGTTTTTTTGTCCCTATCATGTTAGTCTCCTATTTTTACTAGATTTATGGACTGACTGGAACTTTACCAGAGTCCCATTTTCAGTTGCCGATTAAATCAGCTTGCACGGGCAGTTTCCATGGCAACAAGGCGATACATGATGATTTAAATCTCCAACAAGATTTTCTCCAGTACCAAAGAAATGCCCTTTTATGCCCTATGTACACAATCCTTACTGATGATGTTTTAGTGCCCTTTTGACTGCTTTTCTCGCATCGCAGTCTGTAACCACAAAAACGGACATGGGATTTAGTTGAGTCATTTAAACAGGTGATGTTGGATTATTTACTACAGTGAAATTCTTGTATAAACCTGTTCGTTACGTGTGGCCTACTATATTGCAACTGTTGTTAATTCAGTAAATTGCTTTGCATTGCAGATACCTTCGGAGGGCTTGTTGTCGGCGATGTATATGATCCATCATCCCAGATTTGTTGCCATGCGACAGCCCATCAAAGACCAAAGCGCAGATCGTACAGGCAATGCTGTGGAGACGACATGTTTGACGTCACTTGCGAAGTCTGCTGTGACACAATGGTACATAGACGGCAATGCGGCTATGCTTGCTGCGGCTCGCATTACTTCAACATCAATGAGGCCCTGTGCTGCAGAGATAACCATGTTGTTAAATTTCCTTCGTGGATGAAAGACAGTGACTTGGACTATGTCGAATGTTGCGGTAATGCAACAGTGTACGATACGCGTACTCAGATATGTTCACCGTGTGACGGTGTCTCCGTTATCGATAAGCCCCATTCCAATACTGGTTGCTGTGGGGACGATACCTACAATGCGGATACCCACTTGTGTTGTAATGGCCACGTCGTAAAAAGGAACGACAAAAACGTGACGAGTTGTTGCGGGAAACAAGGATACGACCCCTACACCCAAATCTGCTGTGAAGACCATCCTGTAGCAGTTGAAGAAAAAATGATCCAGTACGGTGGCTGTTGCAAACGGACGCCATTCAACCGGCACTCTGAAGACTGTTGCGGCGATGTTGTGTACGACATTCTGGCCTTGGGATGTTGTGGCGAGACGACCTACAACCTGACGTCGCAGTTGTGTTGCGACGGATCAGTCGTTCGCAACAAAACTCTTCCCAACGACACATGCTGCGGCGAGAAAGTCTATAACCGCAAAGATCACATTTGCTGTCTCGGTGCTTTGCACACAGTGGAAGACGGCAAAGAGGAAACCAAATCTTGCTGCGGAAATTCTACTTATGACATTCGCAACCAACTTTGCTGTGACGAAGACTCTGAAATTACGGCTTCGGTTGTCAACCTCACGGCACCCACTCACCGTCTTTGCTGTGGACACCGGTCATATGACCCCTACAGCCAGATTTGTTGTTCCAAAGAATCTTCTAGAGTCATGGATGTCTCGCCGCCGTTTTTGATGTACGCCAATGCCGTTTATGATTTCCAATGCTGTGGTAACGTCACGTACAGTACCTCAGAACACCTCTGTTGTCAAGGCGACAACGACACGGCTACATTAGCAGGCCGTATCAACGGTTACGATGAATGTTGCAATGGTATCCCGTACAACAGTCAGAGCCAGATGTGCTGCGGTACCGAAGTTTTCGTTAGGGCAGAGCACACAGTTTGCTGCGGAGACAAGATGATTGATTTGGACGAGGAGGTGTGTACCTACGACTACGATAAGCGCAGTTTTGTTGCCGTGGAACTGTCACCGCCATACTTCAGGAACAACACTGGTGGTTGCGGAACCCAATTATACAGACTGCCTGAGGAAGATTGTTGTGACAAAACTGTATTCACACCAGAAACGCACATCTGCTGCGGCGATTCTCTCACCCCACGGCCAGCAAATGCTACTATGGACTGTTGCAGAGACAAGGCCTACAACACCGATACGCACATTTGCTGCGTCCATGAACTCAAAGCCAAGAGTTCACCAGGACAGATATCTTGCTGTTACGTTCACTAGATCTTTTTCATTAGTTTCAGGTGCCACAGATAAATTGTTCTAGTCACTTTTGTTCCAGAGATAAAATTTTTACTGTACTAACCTTACTGTGAAGATCATTAACACATCTATGTAGATTTTCTGCTTAGAGCTGGGCTCAAGATACTTAATAATAATAAAGAAATTCTGCCCACCAATGGGGCACGGACAACGGAAGGATAGCGATGGCAACCACTTAGACCGTGCCGGAAGTTAAAAGGTACAAGAAACCACAGCATCACTGATACACTCTTTTCAAAAATGCAGACAAGTCCACACCGTTCAACCTCCTCCGGAAGACATCCACCGAAGGTGCGCACACGACCTCTTCAGGTAGGTAGTTCCACGGTGCTACGACCCTGTTGGTGAAAAAATATTTGCGGCAATCGGAATTACACCGCGAGCCCCTCAGCCTCAAGGAGTGTCCGCGAGTAAAATTCACTTCATTCAGGTCGAAAAATGGTAGATCAATGGGAATCAAACCATGAATTATCTTGTAGGTGAGGATCAGATCCGCTTTTAGGCGTCTCAGCTCCAAAGGCTCCAATCCGAGCACCCTCAACCGGGTTCCGGGTGAAAGTTTAGTCAGCCCGCTCATCGAACGCGTAAACGACCTCTGAACCGACTCCACTCTGTCAATGTCTTGTAATAACCAAGGTGACCACACCTGGCTCGCGTACTCCAACAAGGGGCGAACATACACCTTGAAGGCCCAAACCAAAGTATGTCTATTAGACGAAATAAAGCATCTTCTAACAATAGCAAGTCTACGGAATGCAGATTTGACAATATGCCCACAGTGTAGTGTCGACTTGAGATCGTGATTAAGAAGGATACCGAGATCCCGTTGTTGTACGACTGATTTTAACTCATTAGTATCCATGTAATACTGATGATGGGGATTATTCTTTCCAATATGAAAAACACAGCACTTAGTTTTAGCAAGGGGGAGTTGCCATTGGTTAGACCACTGAGTTACGGAGATTACCTGAGTAGCTAAAAAAGAGCAGTCATTTTCAGAAACCACTTCGGTTCCGACTTTTAGGTCGTCCGCAAACTTAAACGTTGGCTTATCTGGAGTAGAATTGTAGTTGGTTAGGTCATTTAAATAGACGACAAACAAAAGTGGTCCCAACACGGATCCCTGTGGGACCCCACTAACCACTGCACGTGGGGAAGAGAAAGATTTTCCAATCACAACCCGCTGTGATCGGTTTGAGAGGAAATCAGTAATCCAAACCAGAAGTGGACCGCAGAAGCCGAATTTGACCAATTTGAATTCAAGCTTGCCGTGTACCACGGATTCAAAAGCTTTTTGGAAATCAAAATAGATAACATCCGTTGGTACACCCAAATCAAGAGCAGAGGTCCAATTCTCCATGGCAAGAAGAAGCTGCAAGCTAGCAGACCTGTTTGGTAAGAACCCGAACTGGTCCGGGTAGAGCAGGCGATGTGTCTCTAGAAATGCCAACATGTCTTCTCGGATGATGTGCTCCATAACTTTACAAGAAACGGAAGTTAGGGCAATCGGTCTATAATTTGATGGATCAGATGATTGGCCCTTCTTGTAAACTGGAACAATATTGGCAGTTTTCCAGACCGAGGGCAACTTGCCCAGGTTGAATGACAATTGAAAGATATGAGTAAGGGCTGGAACCAAAGCAGTGCGTAACTGTTTAATGAAGAAAGAAGAGTAGCCATCTGGTCCAACAGCGTTACTTGGACGGAGATGATCAAGGGCTGCCAAAACGCGATCCTGAGTAAAAACAACGTTATCAAGCAGTTGGATGGGATCTGAACAAGGAACAGAAAAATCAGATCTGGAACCGTTATCAGTGATTCCATTTGCTGCAAAAATAGAATTTAAGAGGTTTGCCTTCTGTGAATTTTCGTAGATAAAGTTGTTACCCTCCTTGAATGGAGGAAGCGTACGAGTGACTTTGGTATGTCGTTTGTATAATCGAAATAGGGAGGACAGATTTCCTTCCATGACAGTGCGGCGTTCATGGTAGTTATGCCATTTAGAAACAAGGGAAGAATAGTCAAGTTTACATTTAGCGTATGATTCTCTAAGAGGTGCAGAAGCAGGGTTGACTTTCATTTTACGCCACAGTTTAAGTTTCTTCTTCCTAACCTTCTGAATGTTCGATGGTATGATATGCTCGGAAATCCGCTTGTATGGCGCTGTATGCGTACAAATGTTTACATAGTAATCCAGAAGGTTCGTAAAACCAGTCCAAACCCCCTCAACATCTTCCCCCAGTAAGGGAAGAAAGCTAGTCCAATCGAATTGAACCAAGTGTGATCGAAGCATTTCAAAGTCGACTTTTCCCCGAACCATTTGGTCGGGACGCAAAGAATTGATTTGACAATTCAAATTAAAGTTAATCATTAGGTGGTCGCTAGTACCCAGTTGTTCCTCAGCAGTAACCCCAAAGATCAGGCGCGGGTCTTCTGTAAACAGAAGGTCAAGGGTGCGATTACCCCGTGTTGGGAAATTAATAAGCTGGTGAAGGCCCAGCTCAATTACCGAATCAAGGAAAGCTTGTTGGGCACAATTAGTGGCCCTCGAAAGATCCCAATCGATGGTTGATAGATTGAAATCGCCCAAAAGGACGTTCAGATACAGCGGGTTTATTGAATCTTGAATGTAAGAGACTGCGAGAGTAAGAAGTTGCTGGTTTGTACCATCCGGTATATATATTAGGATGAAATTTACACTACATGATGTCCACTACTTAGTCTTAAGCAGTGGAGAGAAGGAACAAAGAAAACTGAATTTAAAAATGAGGTCCACGAAATTAAGCAAAGGGCTTCAGAGAGGAAGTTTCTCTGTTTAAGTCACTCGGAACCTTTTAAAACTAGTGATTTTCAACATTTTAGTGCCTTAAAAAACAAATTTTTAGAATTTTACAAATTCAGTAAATGCCTTGTTTACTTTTACCAAATGTTATTCCTAACGTCATGTCTTGCTTTGTTCCCCTCTGGTAGCTCCATTGACACTGCTATAATCAAAAGATCCAGTGTAATCCTTAAGCAAAAGTAAGGAAAATACTGGGTAAAATTCAGTAAAGGTGACGTATTCCTTAAACAACATTATTTCTTGTTTCATGTCTGGCTTTGTTCCCCTCTGGTTACTCCATTGACAATGATATAATCAAAAGATCCGGTATCTACCCCAAAACGAGGATTCCCGGCCGTGTGAAGTCGTGATATCAAACGCCAAGTTCTTTCACCAAGCTAATCCCACCGAGTAATAGTTCGAAGGTTAAATGAAATATCTGAAAATTGCTTACTGCGCAATTTTCAATTATTTCATTTAACGTTTGAAGTATTAGTCGGTGGGATTAGCTTGGCGAATGAGCTTGGCGTTTGATATCACGACTTTACACGGTCGAAAAGCTTGGCGGGAATCCTTAACAAGTTTTGTTTTGGGGTAGATATCAGTAATTTTTGGTCCAAATTGATGAAATCCATTTTGAAATGGCAATCTAGTTTTCTGGTCTATTTCTTTTCTTCTTTTTTTTTTTGTTTCGTTAGATTTTGAGGATAGCAGTCACCTTTTTTTCATTTGATTAGCATTTTTATTAGTATTGCAGTATTTCCTTGCAAACGCATCAATTTCTTTAATGTATTCCTTAAGCAAAATTAGGGAAAACACTGGGCCAAAATTCAGTAAAGGTGACGTATTCCTTAAACAATTTTATTCCTACCTTCATGTCATCTTCGTTACGCTATAGTTGCTCCATTGAAACCGTTATAAAGAAAAGATTCAGTATTAAAGTATTCCTTAAGCAAAAGTAAAAAAAACACTGGGCTGCTAAAATGTAGTAAATGTGACGTATTCTTTAAACAACGCACCCAACCCTTATAATAGTTTACGTTTGAGAAAGTAACCGGTGATGACCAAGATTAGAAAATTTTTCAGTCGATTTTTACTGATGGCAGTGTCGAAAAGATCAGTGTTGGTTAGCAGTATCTATAAAACCTAATGTTTCTCCTAAAATTGGGAAATTTGTGGGTTCTAATAGACCACTTTAACAGGTAAAGCCAAGACTTGTTAACTTTGATTTTAGAAAAAAAAAAGAATTCGACCAGTATAATTGATATCTGTTGGGATCGGCAGAAAGTGTATCGGTATACAACCCTGATTGTTTATTCCTAAATATGTATGTGTATTTTCGTCCTACACCTTCAACTTAGGACTGAGTGCTTAGAAAGTGAATCTATGCTGTTATTCAGCCACAGTTTACCAAATAACTTGCTAAACGTGTAAACATTGTTAACCTGCATTTTTTTATGTCTATTTTACATTTTAATAAAATTTTGTGATATTAATTTCTACACGTTTGCTTTATTACTGACGGCACGCGCCTCTCTAGACGATGTGCGACGATTCTGTATTGTGACGCTTGTGTCACGTGACTGTTCTGGACCAATCAGTCGGTCAAAGAGTCACGGTTTTCGTTCGTCATTGGCTAACTCTTTATTACGTCACGGCACCGAGCCATCGTGAATTGACTTCGTTTTCCCTAGCGAGCAAGAAGGTTGTGCACGGATCAGTTCAAAGCCTCCTAAAGTAAAAGCCGTACCATATTTACCTTTCCGTTGCTCCACAAAAATCAGCACAACCTATAGCGACGGGTCAGGTTTGCTACGCAGGTCAGGTTCGCTTACCAAACCTCCCGTTGCACTTGTACTTTAGTTCCCCTTTTTTTGGCATTTCCGATGCGGCCTTGTCTTTAGGAGGCATGGATCGGTTGCCGTGCAGGGTTTCGCAAGAATGCGCCAAGTGAATTGAACAACTCCACTCGCTATGTAGTTAACAAGTACAAATGCTTTGAAATTTCAACATGTTTCCGATTTAGGCTCTGTCGACTCGGAATGCAGCAGTCAACAATGATATTTCAAAAGCCACTGGAGAAATAATTGTTTTATCCACAAGAATTTTGAACGGTATTGACATGCTATAGACACGAATAGCCTGATTTAACCAAAAGCTGTCATCGCCTTGTCGCGTAACTTAGTGGCGTTACTTTGGCGACCTAAACTGATTGACTTAGCACGTCAATTGGGCGGGGAGTCTGGTTTCCCATCCGGGTTTTTTTTTTCTTTTGGCAGGAGGTATAGATGATAAGATCTAGATTTAGGGTTTGTTCAACATTTCTGTAATGGGTTTCTGTAAGAGCCTTCTTGATCATTGTAATTCCTACCATCATTGATCATTCCTACCATTAGACATTTGGCCCCTC
Source organism: Lithobius niger (assembly GCA_023313725.1). Classification (NCBI taxonomy): domain Eukaryota; kingdom Metazoa; phylum Arthropoda; class Chilopoda; order Lithobiomorpha; family Lithobiidae; genus Lithobius; species Lithobius niger. Next base: position 1,651 of record JAHWFP010015165.1, on the reverse strand, counting down.
TAGGGAATAGTGACCACGACATCCTTACATGGGACGTCCTCAGTGCCCCACGTTCTGAGAAAAAAAACCTAGCAAATTACAACTACAAGAAAGGAAAATTCACAGAGATGAATATTGCTCTAGCTGAAATGGACTGGGAGTGCTCCTTTGCTGCTGAAATAGTTGACGAGTGCTGGGAACACCTTAAGAGCAATATCACTCAGCTGACTGAGCTTTATATTCCTAAACAAAGAACAAGCAACCATCGCCAACCTCTGCCTCAACATATTGTCGAAGCATTGAAAGAGAAAAACCGCTTGTGGAGAATTTATAAAGTACAAAAGACACTCGAGTCCTTTAACACCTTTCGCAGGATTAGAAACAATCTTATAGAGACCCTTAGACGTCACAAGCTAGAAAAGTGTAAAGCCCTTCTTCATGACTGCAAAAGAAACTCCAGAGCAGTGTTCGGTTTCATTAACCGCCAAAGAAATGCGAGACCACAACTCAGCCCCTTGACCATCGAGGGCTCTGTTATCAATGCACCTGTTGACAAGGCAAATGCCCTCAACAAAACTTTTACTAAAATTCCTGAGATATCATCTGACCCTGTTCTGCTTCCAGGTCCTTCACGTTGTGACTTCGTCCCGTTGAAAAAAATCGAGGACTTGTTACAAAATCTGAATGTTCACAAAGCTGCTGGGACTGATGGTATTTCACCTTGGATTTTAAAATACTGCTGCCAGCCTATTGCTAAGGCTCTGTGTTTGATTGTGAATTTATGCCTCCAACAAGGAGTTGTTCCAGAGGACTGGAAGTTGGCAAATATTAGTCCTATCCACAAGAAAGGCTCCAAGACTGATCCAGCCAACTATAGGCCTATAAGTCTAACATGCGTTGCTGCAAAGGTATGTGAAAGGGCTGTTAAGAATCTGATCGATGAGGAACTCGAAGAACTTGGCTTTACTGACCCAGATCAGTATGGATTTGCTAAAGGTAAATCTTGCACTACAAACCTTTTGGAAGCACGTGACGTATGGACTGAACTTGCTGACAAGGGTGTACCAGTTGATGTTGTCTACACTGATATCAGTGATACCTTTGGAAGCGTTGATTACGAAGTCCTCACTAACATTCTGCTGGATATTGGTTTGTCTTCTGAAGTCGTCAATTATATTATCGCTTTTTTCTCTGGACGCAAACAAAGAGTTGTTGTGGATGGTTACCATTCTGACTGGCTGGAGGTGAAAATTGGACTTGCTCAAGGTACTGTACTTGGACCAAAGATTTTTGCACTTTACACGAACAAAGTCACACAAAATATTTTATCCAGTGCTCCTAAATTTGTGGATGATATCAAGATATATAAAGCTATATCTACCAACATGGACCGTGCTATTCTTCAGGACGATATTTGCACACTTGAAGCCAATTGCAAAGCCCTAAAACTAAAACTTAACCCTGCTAAATGCCACGTTCTGCACATTGGCTTTAATAACCCAAGATATAACTATTCAATTAATGGTGAAACCTTACACACTGTCACTGAAGAAAAGGACCTTGGAATATGGGTCAACGAGACCTTAAGCGTTTCTAAACAGTGTGCAACTGCTGCTGCTAATGCCTTTAGGGCAATTGGACAGATTGGTAGGAGTCTACCTAAACTCGATAG
>JAHWFP010015164.1:22335-34090 GCA_023313725.1 Lithobius niger | reverse complement strand
TGGCTTGCAGTACGTTTATTACATTGTTCCTGGTCTCTTCTTTTACCTATACTTCTATACTTCTATACTTCTTTTACCTATACTTCTACATATAGCTCTACATCTGGAGAAAACAACGTTTAAAATAAAGTCTTGCCGGAGCTCAGTGAAATAATTAAACTAACTGTACAATCACCTCACAGCGGGGAACACGCCTGTCTAACACCTCCTTACCAAACTATCGTGAAAAAAATCGCATCATACGGACTGCAACATAATTCTGTATCAATTAAAAAAGTCTCCAAGACTCATACGTTTGGCGTATTGGTGGAATTTGTCTACCTTTCTTAATTTGAAAAACGTGAAACACGTGATTGTTGGTGTCATTTTATGCGTCAGGTCTTTTAGTTGTAGTTTTCTATGGCTGGGGATTGGGCTTCACTCAGTGTTCTCAAAGGTCGCGACGTGAATTCTCATTCAGGTAGTCTAACATTTAAGGCCAAAATACAACAGAAATGGTTTTAATTATTCGAGCCCATTTGTCTTTCCGTCCTGTTAGACACGCGTGTAGTAGGAATTTCGAAACTAGTAGAAGGAATTTTAGGCAGTATACAGGGTGTTCGGAAATTGGTGTCAAATATTTTGAGGGTCCGCTGTGTGATCAAAGATAAGAAGAAAAAGTCCTATAAACATGGGTCCGGAAATGCACCAGTCTTTAGTTACAGCCCCCCTCAGGTTTGGGGTAAACAGTTCTTAAATACCTCGTAATGATTCACCGTTTCCATTCCAAACTCAGGATATGTGCCATATCATACCTGGTATTTCAGTACTTCATAATACAGTATTGGCTCGCACAACTTATCAGAGGGAGAGGTAATTTTCTTATGAGGGGGAGGGGGATCAAACGTGGGGGAAGAGAGGAGTAACTGCTTTGGTCTTGTACTTTAATGAAACAAATTGTAGAAAAAACACATCGTGTGATTGAAAATAATCGAAAGTAGTACTGTACCTTTCTTTCATTACGTGTAAAGACCAAGTAGGTTACATCGTTTTCCAAGTTTGTGCCGCCCCCTCCAAAAAAAAACAACAACTACTGTACGTACATCTCTGTGGAGAGCACCAAACATTATCAATCGGGTATCCTCGCCATTAAAAGTGAGGGATTTAATGTGTTTGTTTTCTACTCTTCAAGCAAAGAAGCTTAAAACGTAAAAGTGGGGGAATCCTTAGAATTCGGATGATCACTTGTTTCATTGGCCGAAGCGGCGAGAACAACATTACTGTACTCAACCCACACATTTGAATTTGGTTGCTTATTTGTTTGTTTGTTTGTTGCCTTTGTCTAACACTCCAGCTTCCACAAAAATCATCGCATAAACTTGGTTTTGATTTGGAGGTAAATCTCCACCTCAGATTCTTTGTAGCTTTAAGTGTTAAAGACAAAAATCCTTGAAAACCCAACTTCTAAAAAACAATAACTTAGAAGTCTTAAAAGTTACATTACAGCGGGCAAGCTCTGCCATTCATTAGTTGCTATCCCCCTGTTACGATCTCCCTTCCAGAATGTAATAACATTTATTGACAAAAACAACAACGTTTGTGATGCGAAAAAGTACTGTAATCACAAATTCAAATTGAACATTCGCATATCTGTACAAGGTGACCTTGAACACCATTTGGAGAGTCCACATTTCGGGATTGACAGACGACTTCTTGTTAATACAGGGGTTTGTTAAATCACTTGATGACTTAAATCTAAAGGGTGACATTGTGATCCTTTGTTCACGTTTACTGTTCGGTAGTTCTCTTCCCTAAGTATGGAGTATCCAGACATCGAACTGGCAGACATGCACTACATGTATGGTTTTGCAGATGGAAATGCACTGGAAGCACGACGTCTCTACGCTCAAAGGTATCCAGACAGGAATTTGCCAAGTGCTAGAACGTTCAGTCGTATCCACCAGCGCTTACGGGAAACAGGCTCATTTGCGAGACGGACATCGGATGCTGGAAGACCCAGAACTGTGCGAACTGTTGGCTTGGAAGACAGAGTTCTCCAGCACATAGCAGAAAATCCATCGGATAGCACACGACGCATTGCACGCAGAGAGGGTGTCAGTAATTCGACGATTTGGGACATTTTGCATCATAACCTGCTATACCCCTACCATTTGCAACGTGTCCAAGGTCTTGGCGAGGCCGACCTTCCACCACGACGAGCGTTCTGTGTGCGACTGAATCATGAATGTGGAGCAGACGCTCATTTCCTGCCGTCTATCCTGTTTACAGATGAGGCTGGCTTCACACGTGATGGCATATTCAACTAACACAACAACCATCTTTGGGACCATGCAAATCCGCACGAGGTACAACAATCTAGACATCAACAACAATTTAGTCTAAACGTTTGGGCTGGAATTGTTGGTGATCATTTGGTAGGGCCTTTTTTCTACCTCGACGCCTAAATGGAGAAACCTACCTCCATTTCCTCCAGTATGACTTGCCCCAACTACTGGAAGACGTTCCCCTGGCAGTCAGGACACGAATGTGGCTTATGCACGATGGTGCACCTGCTCACTTCAGCCTTTTGGCCCGACATTACCTTGATGGAAGCTTTCCTGACAGATGGATTGGACGTGCAGGCCCAATAGCATGGCCTGCTAGATCTCCGGACTTAAACCCGTTAGACTTTTATCTTTGGGGACACTTAAAGTCACTCGTGTACAGTACACCAATTCCCAATGCTGATGTACTTCGCCAAAGGATTGTGGATGGATGCAACCAGATTCGCACAACCCCTGGAATCTTTGAACGGGTTCGTCGGTCCATGGCGCAGCGGCTTCGGAACTGCATCGAGGCAGAGGGGGGTCATTTTGAGCACCTACTATGATAAAACGCTTACGTTTAGTTTGTTTTCCGTCGTATTTATCTTTTTAAGTTGCTTGTCACAGAATGTTCTGGAGAGGAGGTCTTTTGCGGATGCGTATTGCAGTTAATTGCAACAGAGCCGCAAATGCAATGATACTCAATAAAACTTTGAGTAGCCATCTTCTGTTTACTTAATGATGTTTCATTTCTCGATTGTTTTCAATCACACAGTAATGTGATACGATGTGTTTTTTCTGGTATGTACAATTTGTTTCATTAAAGTACAAGACCAAAGCAGTTACTCCTCTCTTCCCCCACGTTTGATCCCCCTCCCCCTCATAAGAAAATTACCTCTCCCTCTGATAAGTTGTGCGAGCCAATACTGTATTATGAAGTACTGAAATACCAGGTATGATATGGCACATATCCTGAGTTTGGAATGGAAACGGTGAATCATTACGAGGTATTTAAGAACTGTTTACCCCAAACCTGGGGGGGGGGGAGGCTGTAACTAAAGACTGGTGCATTTCCGGACCCACGTTTATAGGACTTTTTCTTCTTATCTTTGATCACACAGCGGACCCTCAAAATATTTGACATCAATTTCCGAACACCCTGTATATGGAACACTAGCTACTACATAAAAAAATATATAAAAATAACAAATTCTCATTTTTACTATTGACAAATAAAAAAACCTTCCGTGTTATTTTAAATCCACAAAGTTGCAGAGAATACATATTGAAAATTTGTAACGAATCGGGTAATGGGTTTGATAGTAATCGTGGATACAGGCAGACATACACACAGACGTTAGGCATCACAAGATGAGAGGCATCTTTGCTCTGCTTCGCACCACACATCTTGGGAAATAACGTTGTAAAAGCATTGGAGTAATGCTAACTGAGTAGACTTAGAGAAAGAACTCCACGCCATTCAGAAAATTCCAATGTAATAATCTATCTGCTGTGACTAGGCTGCTGCTAAAGAAACATGCAAATCTTATAGGACAGCAAGGCGAACGCAACACACATTAAGGTAAGTGCCTTTATAGAGTCACCAGCGTCACAAGGTTTGTCCGAGAGCAAATATATAACACTCGCAATGCTACTTCTGCTTGGCCCCGAGCGAGGTTATTCGTGAATAGCACCACTCAAAGGGTTCCTAACTGTTTACAGTAGACAATTTTAAGCACTTAGTTGCCAGGTAACAGTTACCAATTAGTTTTTAGCCCCATCCAATATTCTGGTGATATCCCCCCCCACCCGAGTAATTTAAAGAACAATTTTCACCTATGGGTCATTTAACAAGTAATTTTTCCTCCCATCTAATTTTTAAATTTCGTTCACTTCTTGCATGAGCTGATACTTGATGGCTTCTAGCACAACTTAAGTACGGATTATACCTTATTGCAATGGTCCTGAATTGAACCCTTGCAGCTTTTTTCCTAGCTGGCCTTGGTTATTATAAGAGTCCTGTGAGCCTGTCTGTAGGCTGATTGAATGTGTTACTGTTTTACAAGCAATTCTAACCTCTACAAAGAGAACAAACAAAAAAACACAGTGGAGCCAACATTGTAAACCACTAATTTCGTTTCTTTAACTTATAAGAATATTTCTTAAACGAATTAAAGAATTTCTTCACATTGTTTAATTGTTCAGTTTTATTGTTAAATTAAATCTGCCGAACGTATCTGCTTTGTTTTATGAGCCTGCGACTCGGGCCAAAGCTCGCAAATAAATTACAGAGCGTGTCTGCTGTTGTAGTTTGAAGTATGTGGCTTCGGGCCTGGGCCCCTAAATAAAATTATAATTTCCCGAACGTATTTAGCAAAAGATTTCTTATAAGTTCTTCAAATAAAAAAAAAAATAAGGAAAAATAAGGACTATATTTTCTGGATCCGAAATCCAATTTTTAGTTAGAAAAAAGTGGTACTCTTTAATTAAATATAAAATTGAGAGAAATTCCTAAACTTTCTCTCAATTTTATATTTAATTAAAGAGTACCACTTTTTTTCTAAGTAAGAATTGGATTTCGGAATTGGATTAAAAGTAGAAGTTTTGCATATATGGCATCATTACTACACTGAAAGAAAGTTGGAAATGTTTTTCGCACTCAGCACTGGATTTTTGAGCCAGAAAATTGCTCTCTTTTATTATTTAAAGGTGATAGCTTCCATGTTAACTTTCTTGTGTGACTCCTATGAGAAGCCTAAAAGTAAGTAGGAAAACGTTGCAAAGTAATATTTTTGTTACCCCTATCACCACCTTACCGTTGCGTGACGGTTTATGCTACATTCACTCTAAACCTGTGTGAATGCTGCAATAGCTACTTAGGATGAGATACACGAAAATAGTGCGAAGGTGATCTATTCTTTTAATTCCAGTGAAGTAATAGGAAAAGAAATTGAAACTTGAAATTCTGCTACAAGAGAAAATAGCCCTGAAACACAACTTCTTCAGTCAGTAATTGTAATTCTTTGCTGAAACGATATTGACCTTTTTGGAACTTCATACACCGTTCTCTAAGAATGGAAAATTACAACAATGACCTTCATGCGTTTTTAGTAGCTGCATTGTTACAGCACGGATTTGCCTCAACAATGCCATGTTCATTTACTTTTGGACGGGACTGAACAATTAAAAGGTGTATTCGTATGCAGTTAAAAACTGCTAATCCTCAGATAGAAAAAGAAAACAGATTTAGTATACCTCGATGCAGGTAGCCTTAATAGTGCAGTTAGTTAACACTGTATAAATCTAAGAAAGTAAATTACGATGGATGTTCTACTGTGTTACTTTCACCGTTTAGTGTTCTATGAAATGCAATTTGTTATAAGATTATTATTTATACAAATCTTATAACAAATTGCATTTCACAGAACACTAAACGGTAAAAGTAACACAGTAAAACATCCATCGTAATTTGCTTTCTTAGATAGCCCAATTTACGAAACAAAAAGTAATTTCCAGGTTCTTTTTAAATTTACCTTTACCTTGAATGTTTAATATACCTCTATTAAACAGTGCGGGTACATAGTACTCGCTAATTTTTCGAGGCTAGTGATGAAACCAAGTTCAGTATTTACCGCAAAGTATTGCCAACTTCTGTTTTACTCTCGATTTGACTACCGAGCCATTAGTGTAAACTTTAAAAAGTAGTTCATACTTTATGGCAGGAAGTATGGTAAGAGAAGAGGGAATCCCAAGAGTTCTTTTTCTTTTACAACATCACACACATAAGCATGATGAACAGTCGACATGGTTGAAACTTAAAATTGTATTTTACGGTTTATTTTGCTGTGGTCTAATGAGTCCGCCATTCAGGGGTGGGGGAACTTTACCATTGCATTTGTAATTTTTTAATGCCATGAATTAAAACAGTTCCAATTTTTTTTAAATGTGTTTTTACTTCAAGTCAAGGCAAGCCAGTGCATATTTCAAATTTTTAACTGGCCGTCCTCGAGTGTCTTTTTGTGTATTCAAAGTAATTCAACCTTACAGCCATAACTCCCGACATGCTAAACTTACAGTGAGCCCTTTCCAAGCTCAGGGCTGTCGCCAGAGATAATCAAAATGCTTCTTCAACTTTCAATGGATTTCTCTATCTATCAGCACGACACCACAGTTGAAGCATTTCAACTGAAGCAAACGGAAGTCGCAGTGTAAGACTGCTGACAAACAACTGTTGATGCCCACTAGGATTATTTACGCAAACAGGATAGAGCCTCCCCCCCCCCCCCGACTCGTTGCTTTCCCTCAAACTGAGAAACGTGGCCTCTTTAGACTAAGGCTTGAGGCTGGCAAATATCCCATTTGATATGGGCGATTTAAAATTTACCTTTCGGTATATAAGAAAAAACATGGTAGTTTTTTTAATTTTCGTCTTTTGTCATATCTGATACAAAACACAGTTTGAACTTGGGAGGGGATATGTACAGTGCACACGAAGGAAATACAAAGAAGTTCCAGCAGCAACAAGCCAGCCGAGAGTCAAATATCTAATTTCGTCGTACCCATTTCTTTGACACAGTAAGCATTTTCGTTTTCTCTTCTATCCCAACACAGTAAGCGTTTTCGTTTTCTCTTCTATCGCAACACAGTAAGCGTTTTCGTTTTCTCTTCTATCCCAACACAGTAAGCGTTTTCGTTTTCTCTTCTATCCCAACACAGTAAGTGTTTTCGTTTACTCTTCTATCCCAACACAGTAAGCGTTTTCGTTTTCTCTTCTATCCCAACACACTAAGCGTTTTCGTTTTCTCTTCTATCCCAACACAGTAAGCGTTTTCGTTTTCTCTTCTATCACAACACAGTGAGCGTTTTCGTTTTCTTTTCTATCCCAACACAGTGAGCGTTTTCGTTTTCTCTTCTATCCCAATACAGTAAGGGTTTTCGTTTTCTCGTCTATCCCAACACAGTAAGCGTTTTCGCCATTTTCTTGTTTATCCCAACACAGTTACGGATGGGCACAACAGCGAAGGTACAGTAGCAGGGACGTGTGCACTTGGCCTATGCTACATCCGCTATAAGCTTCGTTCACTCTAGCCATGTCACCAACGACAGTCAACCAGTGGGGGAGATTATCGTCCCATAGCATGTCCCCAGTGAGTTAAAAGAATTTAAGAAATTACTAGACTATCAGAAATAAATGTATTTATCATTGATCAATTTATAGTTGCATAGCAATGCCCTTGACAACGCAAGCTTAATGGCAAACATCTTGCACGAACCTTTAGGAGTGAAGTAATTTATGGTGAACATTCACTTAAACACCTAGAACGTATTTAATAGATTGAATCATGATGTGGCCTTTGATGAAGACGGGGCTTTAGATGGATGGGATCGGCTGCTGATATTTTCGATCAGTTTATGCATGTGCTCAACCTCTGTTGGTCTCTCGCATTCATCACGTGACAAGACAACAACCTTCAAGTCCAATGGTGTAGCGCGACCGTAACCCAGTCACCTAGTTTTTTACATAAGTTTGTTAAAGATAATTTGATAAAGATTTAGGTGTAATGTTTACTGGCATGAAAAATCAAGTCTTTTTAGTAAGAATCGTAAAGCTATGTTGTATCTATATTTGTTTGTTTAGCTGTACATCAAGCCTCCAACCGGATATTATGACTTCCATATGTACAGATATGTCATGACTTACCACGTACACCAAATCACGTACACCGTCAAGGTAACAAAAATATTCAAATATTTCCAGTAAATAATAGTTGCATGAATTTCCCTTTTAAACGTTTTGTGTTTAATGCTGTATTATCCTGTGGAGGTTTGAAAGAAGCGTCTGCAGTGAGTACGAATCCACCACCCATCTTCTGTACACTTCTGCCCATTTCAGGCCACTTCCGCTTCATACTTTCGTTTTTTTAAAATTAATTTTAAATAATTTTTGGATGCTGAATCCAATGTTGAAAACCGTTTGTCTCAATATGGTACCGTTCCATAGGTCATGGACTGTGAAAACAGTTTGTCTCTGTCTAGTACCTTTCCGTAGATAATGGACTCATTCAGCCACTTCCGCAAACTTCTGGGCCATTTTGGCGTCATACTTCTGTTTTTTTTTTCTTTATTTCTTTTGATTAATGTTTAGATGGTGAAACTAGTGGCGAAAACCTTTTTTGTCTATCTTGTTCTGTTACATATAGAATTTTTGTTTTCCTTCCACAAAACTAGCACCATGCCGATTTAAACTGAGAATTTTCGTTTTCTTTTCACTAAATGAGGACCATGGTCGGATTACACTGGGAGGACCCCCGGCTCATCGAAACCGAAACCGACAGCGGACCTCCTCCTTCAGTAATTATACAGAACGAAGCTTTTCTCAATGAGCGCGGACAAACAAACCACAGATCTGTACAGTATACCTAACTTAGAGGATGCTGCTCTATTGTATGCCCTTATTAGGGAAATGACGTCAGCTTCGTTAATCGTCGGGTTTTTACGGAAACACCACAAAGCTGTTTCAACAAAACAACAACAACACCATAAAAATGACGTTAGGCCTAATACGAATAGCCAATGCCGAAGCGAACGAAATTACAGGTTGGTTAATGAAATGCGATGGTGGAATGGCGTCAGCTTTGTTAATCGTTGGGTTTTATCGGTAACACGAAGCCTCCTTATACGTTTCATTTGGTGTATCAACAACATAAAAATGAGATTTGGCCTAATACGAAATGCCAATGCCTAGCGAACGAAATTACAGGTTGATTGATGAAATGCGATGGTGGATGTTAATTCTCAGATAAGAGTTAAACATCGTCAACAAAACATAAAAGGTAAACATTATGAACAAAACTAAACACCGTAAATCAAAATTACTTCGTATGTCGAAATCGAGATCGTAAATCGAAACCGAATCCCTAACACGAAATTCCTTCAGAAAATCGTTTAGGGAAAAGAAAACAAAAATTCTCAACCGAATTCCACTCGTGCTTGTATTAAACGTATAATTTGGGTGTTTTAGCACTCAACTCCTTTCCAACAAATTTCCTCGACTTTCGGTCTGGGGAAATTTCAACTGGAAAGGAGTTTCATTCTAAAACACCCAAATTGTTAATTTAATACAAGCACTCGTGGTATTATAACTGAAAATACCGCGCTGATAAGACCACACCAGAGCTGTCTGCTTCAGTAATTAAACAGATCGAAGTTCTATTAATTTCTGAATGGTTGCCATATTAGGGTCACCTTCGTTAATCATAGGATTTTTACGGAAACACGAAGCTGCTTCTCGGCAGCATTCATAGTAGTTGTGCCCGAATTATGGCAACGCTTTCGTCAATTGTCGGACATTTACGTAATCATGAAAATAATTTTCGGTCAGTGTACGGTTAACGACGTGTATCAGCAGCCTAAAATGACGTTTAAGCCTAAAAACGATACATCTGCGCTGAAGCAATTGAAATTACAGGGTGGTTGACGAAATGGGATGGGGGCTAGTATCGCTACGCCAAATAGAGTTAACATCGTTAAGATCAGTTTTAAAATAATAATCTTGACATCGTAAACATCACAAAGCTAAACATCGTAAATCAAAATTTCGTCGTAAATCGAAATCGAAACCGTAAAACGAAATTACTTTGCAGAATCGTTTTGGGGAAAGAAAACTTAAACATAAATTCTTAAACCAAATCGCACTCGTGCTCTATGAAAGATGTAATTTGTGTGTTTTAGCACTCATCTCCTTTCCAACAAATCTGTCTCGGCCTTCGGTTTCGGGAAATTAAATCTGGAAAAGGTTTTCGTGCTAAAACACGCAAATATTATCGGGGTAAGGGCTCACTTATAGCTTACATCCGGTCATTTGAGGGCCCAACAGAATTGGATGTACTTGATTGCTGACTACGATAACATAGTACATCCAAAACTCAAGAACGGCCTCACAATTTCTAATAATTTCCTAAATTGCACATTGAGTTCCATGATAACTTACTCTGCCGTCACAGCGTGAGTTCTGCGAAGCAATCGGTCTCACTGCTGATGTGGTACGCCGCACTTGCCATACAGCAAAGCAAAATGGTTATGACCATGCACGATTGTGTTTGTAACACTGTAGTGGTTTTTGTGTTACATTGATGGTTAATGCTGGAACACTTAGAAGGCTACGTAAAAGATGGCACTGAGCTGTATGAATGCTTGGAATTATGTAACAGACCCAGTGCAAAACGTGACATTTCGAATTTTGTCCAGCAGCCCCAAATTTTATGCACTTGAGACGGTATTTTTGCATACCGATTAACGAAAACTGCACGTAAAAAATATACCGATGCACGTAAAAGTCAGGCCTAAAAGTTAAAATACGCCTAAAATGTAAAATAGGGCTAAAAGCTAACACATATTTAACCGGCACTTGTGACGGTTACTGCTTTTAGATTATATAGTAGAGGTTGTTGTTGCAGTGCGTCATAGAGGTGTGCACCTAAACATTGGTTGCGGCAGAACTGTACAGCACACCGGTTGCGACTAGGTAGTCGCTGTATCCGCTTGTTAGGTATTAACATGTATTAAAATGTAGGTATTAATTTTGTTATTAAGTATTAACAACGACCAGAACCTTTTGAACGCGATTTTATTGTGACTGCAGTATTCTCGTCGGCAGAGCATTCATTACCTTATCTTCCCTTTGAGAACTGTGTTGTGTCTTCTTAAAATATATCATTAAAAAAATTTTTTTAATGGCATGTAGGCCGCTTGCAGTTGTCCAGCCACCCTATTTTTTTCAGGTTGGCTTTTGTTTTTTATATACATATATATATATAGTATTCACCGTAGCATACAATTTTTTAGCAATGTTTATACTTTTTATTTATGCAGCATCATTTTGGGCCTTTTAACATTTTCCTCATCCTTCCCATGTCCAGCACATTTGGAGATGCCATCGAGGGCCTTTGAGTCCCTGGCAGGTCTAACCTTGGTGGTAAGGCATTCGTGTCCCCAAACCTCATACCGTCATCCATTCCTTGGCTGTATATTGTACACTGTATATACATTGAAATTTCGGCTGGCTGTCAGTGACTCCCCAGTCCTTGCCAGACCCGTTGCTATCGCAACAATTATTATTATTATTATTATTATTATTATTATTATTATTATTATTATTATTATTATAGAGCACTGGACGGAAATCATTCAGAAGAGTAACTAATTTTTGCAAATCGAACTAAAAACATGAAATTTGATACACAAGGATTTCTTAGCAGTACAAACCGAACCAGCCATGGACCCCGATAAAATACCCTAAGGCCGCCCACGCACTGAGTGACTTGACCGCACGGCCAGGTCGCTGCAGCCAATGAGAATGCTTACCGTTTATGTAAAACCACGCATTGCTCATTTTCATTGGCTGCAGCAACCTGGCCGCGCGGCCAAGTCGCTCAGTGCGCGGGCGGTCTTAG
>JAHWFP010015164.1:0-17335 GCA_023313725.1 Lithobius niger | reverse complement strand
CCACTCAAGAGAGGATTCCGTCCCTTGTGTGGGTGAAAGGACACAGTCGTGTGACTGGTAATGAGGGAGCTGACGCCATAGCGAAAGAAGCGGCTGTGGAGGCGCCGTGTTCTGTTGTCATGGCCCGTTCGGTGCGGTCGCTGAAGCACCCCATGTGTTGCAGGACTCTTTCAAAGTGGAATGAGTAGTGGGCGAATGCGCAGACAGGCAGGTTCTTGTATCAGTTAACGCTAGAGTGCTCGTATGTTGTTACTGCTGACAGGCTGCCCTACTGGGCAGCGCGCATATTGGCGCGGCTTCGCACAGGCCATTCGCTGCCTCCTGCGCACAGGCACCGTTTAGGGTGGCTGCAGCACCCAATGTGCAGGTGTGGTGACGATGGCTCTGTGCAGCATTTTCTTCTTTAGTGTAGGTTCTATCGTTGTGCGCGTGCGGTTTTGCGCACTAGACATGGTGCGGATATGGACCTGCAAACCTTATTACGAACTGGTGGCGGAAAACAATGTGTTGTACGCTGGCGGGCGGTTGCCAACTTTGTTCGTGCAACAGGTGAACGGCTGTGAGCCCTCTGCCGTCTATGATGGTTGGTATGTGTGAGGCTTGTGTGAGAAAGTGTATGAGGGTGTATGACTGAGAGTTGTGTTTGGATGCTGCGAGTACTTATGTATTAACGGTTCTTGGGGGTGTTAAGATGCTCTCTTTTGTGTAGTTCTTTGTAGGGTGGGCGCATGGCCTAGGGCCAAGGCCCCAATAAAGTATACTGGTCCTCTTACTTAGAGATTGAACCAATAACTCGATTTTCAATTTTTATGCCTAAAATTAAGAATTAAAAAAATTCTCTTATAACGTTTATTTAAGGTGATTACAATATTCTTTTCTTTGTTATCCTTGCTGCAAGAAAAAAATAATAAGTATTAGTATTAAACTGGCAGCTACAGCGACTGCCTAGTCGCACCAATCTTCTGTATACAGTTCCTCTTGTTGAAGCGCACACCTCTCACGCACTACAACAGCTATATCAAAGCAGTAACCACCACAATTACCTGTTAAAGATGTGTTAGCTTTTAGGTCTATTTTACATTTTAGGTGTAATTATCAGCTTTTAGGCCTACTTTTAACCAGCAGTTTTAATTTTGTAAGTAGCAGCTAACGGAGATTTGGATTGTATAGTAAGCATATTCATGTTTTTTTTTATTGCGTGTTATCTTAGAATTTCAATTCGACGATCAAATGTTGTTAATTTAGTTACGTCGGAGAATTCCATTAGCTATAAGAAAGTAACGATGTCTTAATTTGCCGTGTTATTTAACTAACTTCTCACACTGAATCTAACATTGTAAACCGTGGTTGTCTCTATCTGGTACCGTTGCGAAGTTTAAAAAGGCGACGGACGGACGGACAAAGTCGTTGCAATAGTCTTCTCAGCCGTTACTACTGTACAGAAGACTAAAAACGCATAAGCGTACAAAATATGGATGTAAGCCCTAAAAAACTTGTAACTGTAAAGGAACAGATATTAGAAAAACACATGTAAGCCATCAGCGTTGCACTGATACGTGTAAAAGAAGCTTCAGCTTGTTTTTTGGGACACTGAATATCCATTTACACGTATTAGTGTAACTCTGATGGCTTACATGTCTTTTTCTAATATCTGTTCCTTTAGAGCTTAGAGTTATTTAAGACTTACATCCGTATTTTATACGCCTAAGCGTTTTTAATACTATATACAAAACCGTGCAAAACTTTTACTTTGATTGCAACTTTCTCCATTCAATAACCACAGGATTAAGAGCACCATACAGCTAAACAAAAGCTGATTTTTCTTCCGAGCAAATAAACACTGCAAATTCCTTCCATAACAAATGAAATTTGAAAATTTGTTAGTAGCAAATAAATGAGAAAATCTAATTTGTGGCAAATAACTGCTGACAATTTCATCGGTAACAAAAGCAGAAGCAAAAACTTTCTACTGTACAAACTAAAAGCTCTTCGGCAGCAAACAAACGCGGAAACTTTTTTTTCTCTAGAATATGAACACTGAAATTGTCTTTTTTAAGTAGCAAATAAAATCTGAAAATTTCTTAAAAGGCAATTAAAAGCTGAAAATTCCTTCTGTAGAAATAAAAGCTAAAAATTTCTTTATTGGCAACTTTAAGAGGTGTTGTTGGAGGGATGATGGAAGCTAAACAGAGATGTACAGAACTGTGAAGAATGAAATATCCTGGTGTTTGTTTATATCTTCTCACTGCAGTATCATTTCTTATCATTTGTGAAGGATGAGTTTAACCATGATCATGCAGGTGTCAAGTCCTCAGCCAAACTTATGACCCTAAAAGCTAAGTAGCAAATAAAATCTGAAAATTTCTTCTGTGTCAATTAAAAGCAAAAAATTTCTTGATTGGCAACTTTAAGTGGTGTTCTCGGAGGGATGATGGCGGCTAAATAGAGACGTACAGAACTGTGAAGAATGAGATATCCGGGTGTTCGTTTATATCTTCTAACTGCATTATCATTTCTTTATATTTGTGAAGGAATTTGTGAGTTTAACCATGTTTATACACGTGTCAACTCCTCAGCCAAACTTATGACCCTATTTTTAACAATACATCTTATCAGTTAGCCCCAAAATGTTGGTATTTTCAGTCAGTGGCGTGCACAGGAGGTACGAAAAATGCCCTTTTCGAAAAATGCCCTTTTTGTAAAAAAAAAACTGCCTCTTTGGTCGACATTTGCGGGTCCTGAGAAAGAGCCAAAAGGCCTAAAAAGGGAAATAAAGGCTTGAAAAGTGCAATAAAGCCCTAAAAAGAGCTACAAAAGACTGAATAGAGCAAAGAAGGCCTGATAAGAGCAATAAAGGCCTAAAAAGGGCAATAAAGGCCTGAAAAGGGCACAAAAGGCTAAGAAATATAAGATAAAGAAAGCAAAAAAAAAGTCCCTAGAAAAAAATGTCCACTAAAACCAACTTTCCCCTGCCCTCTAGGGGGGTCTGCTCACGCTGCTGTTTTCAGTGGTACTTATTTAAACAGTTTAATAATGGATGAAAATATAATATCTTAATCAAAGTTTTTGTGTGGGAATGTAGGAAATAATAGTTGATCCATCGGAAACGGAGTTTTGCGTGGATGAAAATCAATATGAGAAGTGCAAATGGATATGTCTTACGAAAAAGTTACTCCTGCAAGTAAATTGTAGGTAAGTGAAAAGATATTACAAATGATTTTAATTAAATTCCTATTTATAGAAAGCATTATTTTTAGAGAAATGATTCCTTTACTTGATTTCATGTTCGGTGACAGGTAAAAGATTACGAACAATAATGTACTATCTTCTGCTGTTCAAGCGTTTTTTTTATTGTTTGTTCGTGAACTTAACCATGAGAATGGTAATTGCATCAGAATTCCTCTTGATAATAACTATACTAGACGAAGCCAGGTACCACGCAGATAGAGTGAGTTCAGCAATCAACATTGGATAGTCCTTATCATTAAAAATATGTAGTGTGTTCGCGTCTCTTCCATGTTTGATTGTCTGTCTTCTTTTCTGGAAGTAGAGAGGCTAAGAGCTGGGAAAAGTGTCGGAAGAAAGCAAATTAATCCGGACGTTGTTTAGATGTATTTTGATCAGCTCAGATTACTTTGATAACCTCCAAACTACATCTCGCAACAATAGGGCAACAATTAAGTTACAATTTTGTCGCCATCCATTGTTGACGCAAAGCATTGTGCTTTTTTGAAGTATGTCTATCAACAATGGAGTTATCGCAACAGTGACTCTCAAGTGTTTCACAGTGAGAATCAACTACATAAAACGGAGTACATTCTTAGGTGAGTTAATATTGTCAGTACTAGAGGCCTAGGACGCTACCGTTATCACATTGTTAGCAACTGGTTGTTGTATTGGACTGTTTGTATGATTTTAATTAGGGTAGACGTTCAGCTTTGGGCATGTCCCCAATAAAAGTATTCTGTATGGTACACTGCGTAATCTACCACCCAAAACCAAAACTGGTATTAGAAAACTAACACGAGCTCGTTTGATGTTTAAGGTAAAGTTTAAATAATCCGAAGTCAAAACAGCAAAGGAACTCGTTACAGTGAACGCATGAACGGCAGCCTTTACTGTAACGTTTGATCTCAACCTCCCATGTTAAAGCCGAAATTTCGACGCTTAATTTCTCCGCTGTCTTTCAATATCTGCCACTCAAATTGTGTACTTAAGATTTGTTTGACTTGCTGAACATGTGTCTGAACTTTTTATTATTTCTGATTTGTCACATCTGGGCTTGTAGAGCAGTCAATTTAGAAACAAAAATGGCAAATATCGGAAAAAATTGTAGAAGTTCTGAAAATTTGTACGCACTTTAATGAAAAGGTCCTAAAAACGTACTAAGAGTCCCCACCCATCGAAGCTGAGCTTTGGCAAAATGGCACTCAAAAGACAGTCTTTCTCGTATAACTTCGGAACGATGATCCAATCGAACACAGTCCAGAATACGAAATGTTCAATGTAAAGTTTACTATGAAAAAGGTCATGCACACTTTGCAATGGTTGTGGCTATCGTTGTGGCCAAAAAAAACACAATGTAATGAGTTAATTCCGTAACGACGATCTATTACAGTAGAGCGGCTTAGCTGTTCACTTATTCACCTTCTCTGTAAAACATGAAATTTAAAAAGTTCAATTTCAGCTTGTTTAGGTGCTTGAATTCTTGATTGATTTTCGTTTTCTCCTCTGGAAGTAACATAACTAGAAGTTGATAAAAAGGAATTTTAAAAAAGAAATTTCAGCCTTTTTTTGTTGGCTAATTTTTTGTTGATCTATCTCATCCTTTGAAACCGAAAAAAATAGAAATCACCCCCAAAATAGTGAAGAAGCTCTGTTTTCGTCTTTCATCATAATTTAGTAATGTTTTACAAATTTGTTGAAACAGAATTGTATTAAATGTTTTATTTTTCTATTTAATTCCAAGGCTTCCGTTCATGCCAGAAGCTGATTTGCCTGAGTGTACTACATCATACGAAGTTAAACATGCATTTAAGACGTACCAGCAATTGTTCATGGCTCCAGGAAATTCAGAGAACTGCAACTGCTTGCCGCCCTGCGTCAAAAGATTCTACACAACAACTGTGACAACTGATGATTTTCCTCGTCTATCCTTCAGTTTTGGAGCTAGTCATAATGTAATTGAGTCGTACACAACAGAGCGTGCGTCGTTCATAGCTCTCATGTGTGATATTGGTGGATTGTTGGGTTCTACTTTGGGACTATGCCTTTTTACTACTTTGGACACAATAATTTTGGCAATTTATTCAGTGCTGAAAGACCGCATCTAATTCAGCACAAGATGAATTTCATAAATGAAAATCAGTGCTTTTACATGTCCACTAGAAAGCACACTTTAGCAACTTAGAATAACTCGTAAAATTTGGCGCGTCTTTACAAGATGGGAGAACATGCTATCGATTAAGGAATTTGATTCACGCAGAACCCCATTTTCCATGCTCATCCATCAGGATGGAGTGGTTACGTCCCACTGTTAAAAACCTGCATGTCGAAAATTGGGTAATTTAAATATGTATAACCAAACGTAAGCAAATTTTTGTGGTTTGCCTATAGTCCTATGTAATTATTCTCAGAATTTTGCCTAAAATATGACTGGCAACAAGACAAACTGGGGGAGGTTTTGTGTCCCCAACCTTTCACGACACGAATGGGTGTCGTGTTACTAGCGAACGTGTTACGAGCGCACTGGAGTTTCTATCGCACAAGAAGAATAAACCGTGTATCTAGCGCACAGATAGAATGAGCCAATACCCGGAGTTTCACGATTGCTTGCGTCATACGCTTTAGGATTACAAAAATATTGATGTATATATTAGCACGCACCCCCTCAGTCTGTGTTTCATACTTAAATGCTTAGGGTAAGAAAAAAGTACCTTGTTTAACAAATTACCCTGCAAAAAATAAGCATCTTAAACTAAATTGTGAAATGTACATACGTTTTTAAGACGTTGGTGGCATCTAACAGTATGACGGTATTGCCATCTTAAAGTCAGATGCTTTAGCATACGTTTTTAAGATATTTTAGCCATCTTAGAAGTTTGGCATCTTAAAGGCAGATGCTTTGATAGGCATCTTACATATCTGGCATCTTATAATAGGAATCTTACATATCTGGCGTCTTATAATTGGAATGTTACATATCTGGCATCTTATAATGCGGACATCTCATTACGGTAACGTCTATTAAACTCAATCATCTTATTTTCATTTGTTTATATTATTAACTGTATTAACAGTCTGACAGCCTAGGCAGCTTAGATGCGTGAATATGACGTCTCAATCACAAGACATCTTAGTCCTTAAAACTTGACTGTAGACCAATGTTGGTCAACATCGTGCTAAAGAGAAGTTCAAAGTGATTGTCGAATCATGTTCGTTAGCCACCCCAGCCTAATGCAGCATCTACAATCGTTATGGAAGTTAAAAGAGTTTGCTACTTTCGTTAATTATGTAGATGTCGGTTAAGTTATTCATAGGTTTTAGATAGAATAAGACCATTTGATTTTAACGTGACTACAGTCCACTTAGGATTAACAGAATAATTATTTACACTCGAAATAGGTAAAATCACCAGTGAAATTTCAAAGCGTTTTGCTTTATTGCTCAACATCATTGTATGAAAATGAAACTCGAGGGATGAGGTTGGTGTAAGTCGGTTGGTAAAAAAAGAAAGGGGAAGGGGTGGGGAGTTAGGAGATGGGTAATTTTTTTTGTCAAATCTATGTATTTATTATAATTAATGTGTAAGTAATTGTGCATATTTAATGAGTTCTTGTATGCATGGTTCTTTACGTGAATATGCATCATGTGCTATTTTCGGAACAAATATTGAAAACAGGATAAAAATATTTTTTTTTGAAATTCCAGTTGGAATTTAATAACAATGAGTGGAGTTTTAATTTAAATATTTCACAAGGTCCAAATAATATTGTGCGTTGTATTGACCAAAAATAATTTATCCATCTAAAATAATGCAACGTATTTATTTTCCAACTTAGCAAACTGCCCCCATAAAATTTTGGCAGCTTCACTTCGTTTCCGATTTAATACGTTGTGTCGTCTTAAAATGACGGCATCTTTGCTTGTTTCACATCTTAAAAAAAATTACCATTTTAAAATTTTAGCAACTTTCCCCGTATTGTAGCTTAAAGTAGGTTGACATCTTAAAATGTTGCCGTCTTTGCCAGTTACCCCACCTAAAATAAATTGCCATCTTACAATTTTCCAACTTTCTCTCTTTTCCAACTTAAAAAAACCATCTAACTGCGTGGACATCTGAAATTGCTGCGATCTTAAACACTGCATGAATTTGGCAACTGAAAACTATAGCGTCTTAAAGAGCTAAACATCTTAAAATATTTATTTCGCATGATTTCCATCTGATAATAAGATGTATCTTACGTTAATGACACCTTAAATGAAACAAGTCTAAAATTAGGACGCATCTTAAATTGGCGGTATCTCAAATCTTCAAAGCACAGATCCATTGCATCCTAAATTAAGATGGTTTTACTTTTTTTCAGGAGGCTCATCAACCAAACAACTGAGTTTCAGATGCATCTTACGAATTTTAAGATGCTAAGTTTTTACAGTGTATTAGCAATGTTTTTGTTTTCCATCAAAATAACTTTTAACAAAACTTCGCAAAGTTAAAATACGAACTTTGTACTCTAAAAGTTTAGTATTCTCTATACATTCGTGAACGTATAAAAGTGCTACACTGAAGGCAACGAACAGGTTTCAGCTGATTTTAACAGGACTTAACAATGACTGACACAAAGTATAGACAAAGACTTCACGAAATGGATAAGAACCACGTCACGCAGTGTAGTTGTTGACGTGCAGGTTTGGATTATGATTGCGTGCGCTCATAATCCGGTGCACTCGATGATTATGATTGCGTGCGCTGGAACATACGAAATTTGCTTGTGCGGTAGTAACACATGCGCTCGCACCACGGACACATCCAAACACAAAACCACCTTGTGAAATCCAGTTCACTCCATGGTGATAGACCGGAGTAAGTGCTTAGAACGGGAATTTACAAGGCCAACGGAAGCGACAGGGATATTATGCACATCCCTGCGAAGTGCTTTCAATTGTTCACGTAAACCGTAGTGGTTAATTAACCATCACGCTTCAATCTTTTATGACTCGTGTCAATTTTCCACATGTGTTTGCTACAAATTGCATCCATTCCTCCAAGAGGTTCACCATTACACCTGCAATGTCAAGGTTGTTAAACAATGCAGTTACATCTCAGGCTATAAATATGTATATTTCTTATAATTGAGTGACTTGTTACTACTTTTAGGTCAGTGGGGATCTTCTGTGTGACCAAATCTCCAACATTTCCTAAGCCATCACCAAAGCCATCACCAAAGCTCATAGAGTTGTTCTTAAACGTTAGGCAAATATTCCTAGTTTCAGCGTGATATAACTGCTGTGAATTATTGGACTCGTCTACTCTTCGAGATGTATTTTTTTCACTGAAAGGCCTACACTTGCTAAATACAGTAAACCTCCAGTTTTGATTTGGTAGAAATGTTAACGTACGGCCTGGAGCTAATTAAGAAATAGATTTTTTTTTTACAATGAGCATCCCCGCTAAGCACAAAGAAGGTAACAGACTTCAAAGAAAACAAACTAAACTTATTAAGGTTCTACTAAAGAAAGTGAATTCTGATACCTCGACTAAAGACCTATACAAAGATTACAAGATACTTGATGTAATAAAGTTAAGAAACTATACAATTATTTTAAACAATTACTTTAATAAAGACCAGTGGATATTAGTGGATATTTAAAAAAAGTTATCTGAGGGATTAAACCATTGGATACGAAATTCCTTTGGTAAAAAACAGTTATGGAACAAAATATCAAAATTTTTATATATCAACATTTTTAACCAGCTACCAGCTGAATTCACGTAATGTAACCCATACAATTTTCTCTTTGAGACTTCGTGATACAATTAAATAAATAAATTATAAATTAATTTTTTTTAATGTAGGCTACTTCGACTGACTTTCAACCACGCTATAAAGCACGTTTATTTTTTTCTTATATTTATCTTATTTTGTCGCATATGCGCGTCCAAATCCATAACTCGCTCCATTTTAACCGATTTTAAAGTTTGAATATTCCATTCGAACATTTTTTTCGACAGCTTTCCATTGGTGCTATTAAAAAATCAGTAGCTCAATATAGTTTTTGAATTATTTAGCAAAAACTAAAATATAACCAAAACTGGACCTTACAAATTTGTTATGGAATCCACAGTTGGAGATAAAAACCTATATCAAGTAAAATATAATTCTGAATGAGTATTGGCTGTGCTATGGTACCAACTATATTGGTGAAAGAGGCACTGTCAGAATATTGGGTAAAAGTCCTCCGTCTTACAATCGAAATCGTTTATATTGAATTTGTGAGCCCATAACCATATTTTGCGTGATATTCGAGTCAACAAGGCTCAAATTTGGCAAATGGTAGAATAAAATCCCAAAGTCTTAAAACTTTGTAGGGCTGTTCAGGGAGGTCTAGTAATGATTATATCAAAAGTACTGATGAATTGGAGGTGAGCTGGCTTTGCTAGATCATAAAATACCCCAAAGTAGGTAACATTTTATTAGAATTTCGTTAATATCTCATAATCTGTGGCTCCTACCAAAACAAGTTCTTTATAAAAGTTAAAGAGAACAAAATTTACCTCAAAGTTGATTCTATTAATTTTTTCTCTAGCACCAGTAGTTTACAAGATATTCGAGTCTGAAAACTGAGAAATCTTAAAAATTGACAGATCTGCTATACATGGTGTACATAGACGAGTTGAACGCTCCCTAATCTGATTTAAGTTACTATACTAATCATATAACCGCAAACACTTATTTATCACTTAACCTGTGCTGCATCTGCTAAATATGAGGTTGAGGACAGCTTCAGGGGCAGCATCATCTTTGGTTGCAGTAGGCACTAAATTGCCATTTTGCCTATACTACCAACCCCAAACTGCAGCTGGTCGATCATTTCCAATCCAGAGTGGCATGGTGCCTATGCAAGTTGAGAGACCTTTAGTAGGAGGAGCTCTGTACAGACTCAAGAATAATCTGTGTCCTGCCTCTCCTACATGAGTTTCAATGTAATAAACATAAAGCCAGGCTGATCAAGATGCTTTCCTCCAAACTAAATTGCAGAGGAATACAATGCCATCAAGACTTAGTGATGTTGACACACTCATTGGCAAGAGACCCATCGCCAAAGCGAGTGACGGTGACAATGTAGCCATTGTTGGAGAAGATGTAGATCTATATTTCTTTTTACAGCTTAGGCAACTTCACTTCAATATATATTATTCTACAAGCCAGGTCGTAGAAAGGTAGGAACACAGGTATTTTCTTCAACCCGACAACAACACAAGGGCTTGGATGATGTCAAACTATTTGCTGATGCATTCACAGGGTGCATCAAGACATAAACTTCCTTCAGGAAGAAGAAAGTAGGTTACAACTTGAGGCTTTCCCCTCAGTAGCAGATGTGTTCAACCACTCAACTTCCAACAGAGTTCCTCCTACTACAACGTCCCTCAACTTGTATAGGCACTATGCCCACAAAGTCTGCCACCAATACGAAGTCGGATCTACTATCCCTCCTTCCCACAGAAGGGGCAGCTATGCGACACTCATTTCGTGTTTTCCACCAACTGCAACTATGGATGGGTAACGAGTTACGAGCGAGCTGCAGTTTGGGGTTGGGAGCCTAGGCAGAATGGCAATCTTGTGCCTACTTCAATTAAAGATGCTGTTGCCCCAGAGGCTGTCTCAACCTCGTATTTTGCAGATGAACCACATATTGTGGAAACAAGTTTGGGTGCAGGAAAATAAGCATTAGCTGAACGTCTATCTGCCACAACTGCCACAGTGACTGTTTGAATAGCCTGGCACCAACTATTGAGGGTGATAACGTACAGGAGAAGGACGTTGACGTCGACTTGATTTGGTGTTACTGTATATGTATTTTGATGTTATATGTAGTAACCTGATGTAGTAACTGCGTATGCACAAAAACAAATAAGTGTTTGATGTTAATTGATCGTGTAGTAACTTAAAGGAGGTTAGGGAGTGTTCACCTGATCTATGTACTCCACGTACAGCAGATCACTGTCAATTTCTAAGATTTCTGAATTTTCAAACTCAATTATCACGTAAACTACAGGTGTTAGAGAAAAAATAAATAGAATCCATTTTGTGGCAAATTTTATCCTCTTTAAACTTTGTAGGAAACACCTTTTGGTAGGACCCACAGATTCCGAGATATTAACGGAAAAATTTATAAAAAGTCACCGTATTTTGCAGTATTTTATGGTCTAGTTGAGCCAGCTCACCTCCAAATCATCAGGACTTTTAATGTAGTCATTACTAGACCCCTCCGAACAACCTTACAAAGTTTCAAGACTTTGGAATTTTATTCCACCTTAGATCCTATTTTGACTGGACTACCATCCCATATCGTTGAACCAATGCAAGCACCTGTCTACAGGCATCAAGTATTAACCTCACTCAAGCATTCCAAGTGATTTCAAGTTTGAATGCTGTTGCTGCACAAAATTCATCACTGCGATGCACCACAGGTTGGAGAACAAGTATAGGTACAGAAAAATATGCGTGAATTGCACTGGGTTCCAACTATTGAGGACGATAACCTTCAGGAAGACAATGACTTCGACTCAATTTGATGTTATTGTATACGTATTTGATGTTACGATTCGATGTTATATGTAATAATCTGATGTAGTAAATAAATTTGTATAGTGGCAAATAAGCGTTTGAAGTTATATGATTGGTATAGTAACTTATATGAGATTACGGAGCTTTCAACTCGTTTATGTACACCATGTAGCGCAGCTCTGTCAATTTCTAAGATTTCTCAATTTTCAGACTCGAATATTTCGTAAACTACTGGTACTAGAGAAAAATTTAATAAAAATTTTTATTCCGAGATTTTATTTCCACAGATTCCGAGAAATTAACAAAAATCTAATAAAATGTTACCTACTTTGGGGTATTTTATGGTCAAGCGGAGCCAGCACACCTCCAAATCATATAATAGTCAAAGGGATGAGTAATAAACGAATTTAACCTAAAACTGCTTACCAACGCCCTTGACAACGTAATATCATGTTGAACATATATTCTCAGAAAATTCTTACGTGACATTGGCTCGTATTTTACTCATAGATTCTTTCAGCAAGTTTATTATAAAATGAAAAGTGCGTTACGTAACTTTAGGTGGCAGAGGTCGCTTTCGGTGTAGTCTTCGAGGAGTTGGAGTCCAATGCTGCAGTTACGTCACGCAGAGACCTCGGAAAGATATCACAGAGATATCGGAAAGCTCAGCGCTTGTTAAGGAAAGATTCTGACTAACTGAGTTGGCTGGTGAGTTTGTGAATGTGCTCATTACAAATACTGTTTCCAGACTCGAATGATATTACCGTTAGAGCCTAAGCACGTAGAAGTTAATTACTAATATTACACATCTTTCTACTTAGATTATTTTATTCGTACAACCGACTCGGTTAGTAATCACCACATAGTGGTCGGTTACTAATGACTATATGTTAGTGATGTTACTGATGAATATTGCAGGTTCAAATTTTTTTTACAAATTTGGATTAAAACAAATTATGTTTGCCTGACGCTTTTAAACCTCCAAGTATGTGAGGAAGTCCAGAATAGGCCAGAATAGGTCTCATAGCTGCTGAATTGGTATGGCCGTCTCTCGTACTACCCTAAGCAGCAGATCTAGCGTGGACTTTGGCAATGTCACTTTGCCATGATTTCCTTTTCAGTTGCGGGATGGCATTTTGCGTTAAAAGAGGAAGATCGTTCGCCCTTTAAGTCTTTTAAATGAAATAACGTATTGTAGTGCCGGAGCAAGTCCTGTCAGCACCCGCTGGCAGTAGCTAATTTATTGTTTTTTTATGCAGCAGACAAAAAATCCCCTCTCCTACCAACACTAACGTCCTTACTCAAGTTTAACCAAAAACCTACGTGCCACTTGCATAAAGCCATGACACTGAAAACGTAGGGAAAAATTCTTACTCCCTCAATCTACATACATAACACAACAAAAAGCAAATCAAGTCTACAGTGGTAATTTTCGTGCTTTTTGTGCTGCGTAATTGTTGATTAAATTATGGTACTTACGATATGTAGCACTCCTGCGTTCACTAGACATATCCGAAGGATAGCCTACTTTTATGCACCTGTCCTGATCTGAGGGGGTGCTATGTAGGCAGCAGACAGAAGCAAGTAACTGAATTTGAAGGATATATAGTTGTATTTAGCTTTGCCACAAGAGCGTTTATTCATTTATTAATAGCGCCCCTCCCCTTCCTATTCTGGGATGGCTCCCCACCTGCCCCCCTCTTGCTCTGACAATGTTATTGTGACAGTTCAACGATTTTCAAAATTATATGTATTAATGCGTGTATATACTTAAAGTAAAGAAATATTTAAAGTTCTTATCAGTTCAGTATCATTTAAGTAAAGTGACTGACGGTTTCTGTTGGCCAAGTCAGCGAAGCGAAATTTGTTGTGTTTTAAACCCAACGATTTTCCACTTTGCTCTGTCTATCTATTCCACAAGTACGGCCAAATGTAGGAACGGATTTAAACGAACACTGATACTTCAATGTTCCTTTAAATAAGGCTGAACGATGCATATACTTTATTCTACAATGAAAACATTGTTTAAGGGCAGGGGATGCCGAAATGCGAAGTAGAATATTTTGCAGAAATCGTATTGATGCAGCATATGGAAGAAATCATATAGGTGGAGCAAAGGACGGAAATAATATAGAGAGAACAGAAGGCAGAAATAATATAGATGGAACAAGGGCAGACATAATGTAGATGGCACAAGGGCATAAACATATGATGGAACAAGGGGAGAAATATATAGATGGAGCAAAGGGCAGTACAATGTAGATGGAGCAAAGAGATGAAATAACATAGCTTTAGCAAAGGGCAGACATAATACAGACTGAGGATTGGGCAAAAATAATACTGATGGAACAAAGTGCAGACATATTAAAGGTGGATCAAAGGGCAGAAATACTACATATGGAGCAAAGGGCACAGATAATGTAACAACAGTGGGCAAGAATAATATAGACGGAGCAAAGGGCAGTAATAATATAGTCAGAGCAAAGGTTAGAAAGGTTACATAGATAGAGCAATTAAAATAGGTTTTTCAAAATAAATTTTTCTGCGGAGGTGGACGTTGAATGAGGTCTACTGTTCACAGAACTACTAGTATGTTTGTTAATATAATCCACCCAAAACCAAAACTGGTAAGAGAAGCCACCAAGTTTACAAAAAGGGTCGGCCTTTCAAAGTAGTGATATCATGCAACCAGGGAAAGGCCGCCAAGGTTAACCCTATTCGCCAAGTTAATCGACCTACTAATAGTTCGAAGGTTAAATGAAAACTAGAAGATTGCTACTAGCGGTAGCAATCTTCAAGTTTTCATTTAACGTCCAACGTTGAAAGGCCGACCCTTTTTGTAAACTTGGCGGCTTCTCTTACCAGTTTTGGTTTTGGGTGGATATGACGACTTTCATAGGCCTGTGAATGTACAAAAAATCCCACGGTGTAATTGTCACCTCCTCTACCTATTTTTCCTGGAGGTATTTTATTGTATGAATGTTTTCATTCATAATTTTCACATTTGCTATTGTCATTCCAAATAAATTAATAACAAGCGTAACAGTATGATAATTGCAAGGACCTAATCAATTCCTATGGAATAAAAGATACCCTGTATCTTATTGAACCAGTAATGAGAAATTTATTCGGGTCGTGGGGCATATAAATCATTTTGAATTCACGTACCATAAAAAAAATCGATTTGGATTTGGTGGGAAAAAACTACCAAACCTTTGCAATAAAAGATACTCCGTCTCTTCGTGAACCAAAAAAGGGGTTAAAGGGTTTAACGAGCGTTAACCACTCCTGGTCATCTGCCCGAAGCCCTAAGGCCCTATGTCTGCAACAGCCAGATTCCCAGGCGGGAATCGTGAACCACTTATTTGCAACAAAAATTAATTCTGACAATTAGGTACTGAAAAGATAAGCGTATAACACTTAAGCATGTTATAATCTATTGTTGGATGACAATACAAACAATGGTTACAACAATACTTTTGCACTTACGAGCCACTTCAGGACCACGTGCTTCTAGCTACAACCCCCATTTTAGAAAAAGGTACTTACCCATATGACGCTTTACCTGTCTGCCGAAATTTAGATCTGGCAACTTTCCCTAATGAGCTGTAGACGTGTCATTATACCCCATGAGAATTAACATGGGAGCCTGCGGCCTAGTTACTAGTTACTAGTCACCAGTAACACAAATCAACGTTATTGAGGACACTTTCTCTCCATGAAGGACACGTTCCCACATTTTCGTGTTGAGTTTTTCTTTGTTACTGGACCTAAAACACCTGATTCAAACGATTTGCAAAGATTTCTACCGCATGGGGAATTTACACCAGTAAGCTGAAATCACGTATAAGTTGGTTTCAGTTAAAAGACACAGTCTGCTAGTGAGCCGCCATCTGACAACAATAACACTCTAACAATTACGCTCTAACAATTAAGCTCCAACACTAGATAATAATTTGTTTTTTGCGATAGCAACAGGTCTGGCAAGGACTGGGGAGTCACTAACAGCCAGCCACAATTAAATGTAAATACAGTGTGCATAAAACGGTCAAGGAATGATGATGGTTAAGAGGTTTGGGGACACGAATGCCTTACCACCGAGGTTAGACCTGCTAGGGACTCAAAGGCCCCCGATGGCATCGCCAAACATGCAGGACATGGGAAGGGTGCGAAAAGTGCTAAATGGCCCAAAATGATGTTGTACAATTAAAAAGTATAAACAGTGCTAAAAAATTGAATGCTAAGGTGAATACTAAAAATTAAAGCACCCAAATAGTGGGATTTGTCATTACTTAAAAACAACAATAAATAAAAAACAAATATATATATATATATTTTAAGAATACGGAAGGGCTTCGGACCACCAATACAGTTCTCAAAGTGAAGAAGGTGGGGGGGGGGGGTTGCGGGTGAGAATAAAAAAACCAATAGGTGTCCTGGAGTAATGGACGTTTTAGAAATACGTGAAGCGGTTCCTCATCAAGCAACATACGAAAGGTCGAAACCGACAGTGCAGACACAGTCTTTACACTGAGTGCGTTCCAAATAGGAACCGCACGAATCGAGAAGAAATACCAGCGACAGTCAAGGTTTGATGCAGGTATGGCCAACTTCCACTCGTGACCGCATGTACAAATAAGGGGTTGTGCAGGATCGAAAAAAGGAAGGTCAATGCCGATTAAATTATGAAGTATCTTGTATGTAAGTACGACGTTGGCTTTTATACGTCGCAGTTCAAGCAACTCCAGACCCAATCTTACAAGTCTTTCATGATAAACAATTTTCCCGAACCCAGAGAGATATTTGGTATAACGGCACTGGACTTTCTCCAAGAGGTCAATATCTTTAGCCAGGTAGGGGGACCATACAGGTGTAGCATATTCCAAGATAGGACGCACTAACACCTTGAACACCCAAATCCTGGTGGCAACACACCCAGATAAAAAACACTATTGTTGTTTTATTGTATGGGTCATTGTTATTATACTTGTGCTCAATAATGTGGTTGACAAGTCAATTGGTGTAATACCTTTTATTAGCTACGTTTAATTATTAAATGTGCAACAATAAATTTTACTTGCAACATACACAAGTTACGTTGTTGTGGCTTGAGCTAGGGTTAACTGGTTGATCGAATTGCATTTAGCACGATCAAATACGTTAAAATAGGCCTAGTGTCCATTATCTGAAAAATACAAATAAAACCGAACAATAATTACATTAGAAAACAAAAACGAGTTCGTTTGATGTTTAAGGTAAGGTTTAACTGATCCGAAGTCAAAACAGCAAAGTAACACAAATAAACTTACCTGTAAGGTATCACATATCGCAGTGTTCCTGTACTGTTTAGTCTACGTGAAACCTTACTGCTGTGTTCACATGTTTTTACAGTTTTTCCTTTAAAACACGATAGATGTGATTGGTTCATTCTACTCGGCTAAACGACATCACTGAAAAATTGTAAAAACCATACTTTTAGTGTGCTTAAGTACACCCTACCAGGAGCGCATTATATACACGTCCTTTAGGACGTGGGAGTCACCATC
>JAHWFP010015157.1:5766-21670 GCA_023313725.1 Lithobius niger | reverse complement strand
TATTTTATTTATTACTGTACGGTACTGCTGTGATGCATATCACGTCCTCCTCCTTACTCTGGAGAGTCAAGAAAAATAAATGATAAATCTGCTTCATTTTCCTTCGTAAGAAAAAAAAAACTGAATTAGCCTTCGGCTTACAACCAGTCTTCCCATTATTTTGACCAAAAAAAAAAGTTA
The DNA here is from genome assembly GCA_023313725.1 of Lithobius niger. Taxonomy (NCBI): domain Eukaryota; kingdom Metazoa; phylum Arthropoda; class Chilopoda; order Lithobiomorpha; family Lithobiidae; genus Lithobius; species Lithobius niger. Next base: position 21,490 of record JAHWFP010015157.1, on the reverse strand, counting down.
TACTCATTTAGTTTAGGCGATTAATCTCGTTTAGGAAAAGAAACTCCGGAGTCTGTTTTTGTTCATTTTTTTCCCCTCATCTTATTAGGTATACGCTCTGGTCTCCCGAAAGCAAACGTCAATTACGTTTAGGTCTAACCCTAATGAGACGTAGTGATTTTTACTTTTTAGCCTGCATATTAATATTCACAAAGTTTTGCCTACAATGCAGAAAAAAATGGCCTTCGATAAGTTTTAAGGAGAAATTTAATTTTTATACTTTATATATGATAATTAATACACCATACGGAAGTGTTTAAATTTTTTATTCAAGATATACCATACGCAAGGAATAAAGACGGGCTAGCCAAAGACTCACAAGAAATAACAAATACAGATGCAAACCCACGTTGCCTTTTGGACTTATATGTCAGACTGTCTGACATATAAATCCAAAAGGCAACGTGAATAGGTTTGCGTCTGATACGCAAGGAAAGTAGGATTTAAGCCGTATGCCTAATCACGCAAATATAATCACACAAATAGCACAAATGTAGGCTTAATCACACTAATGTAGGCCTAATCACGCAAATAAAGGCCTAATCATGCAAATTAGGCCTAATCATGCAAATTAGGCCTAATCGCATAAATATAGACATAATCACGAAAAGATAGGCCTAATCATGTAAATATAGGTCGAATCACGCAAATATAATCAGTAGTAATAGCCCTAGAGCTTTTGTGGATAATACGGCTTCTGTTTTCGCACGAAGCCTGTAACCGGACATTAAAACTAACGAATGCTATTTATTTTGCATTTATATCCCGAGCGCGTAGCACGAGGGGTATAATTTCAAACTAATTAGCATGATTTAATTTTAGTCTGGTTACAGGCTGAATGCGAAAACATTTTTAGCCGTATTATTCACAAGAGCTTGAAAGCTGTTTTATTGAAGTATATCCCAATTCAAAATAAAGAATAACAAAAGGACTAAACATTCTTTGTGTTATTATTAATATTTATAACGTAATGCTACGTTTTGTTAGCTTATCAGTTTATCAGTTCATAAAATTATTTGTCTCCAACAAGAAGTTACAGACGATGCTGCGTCGGCGACTTTCTTCCTTTAAACACGCCGCATCAACTACGCATTGCTGAAATCCGCCGATAGAAGGCGCTGTGTGTGTTCCTGTACTAATTTTTAATCGTTTGCTAATAATTACCATGGGATCGAAAAACTAAAAGACTAATACGGTAGAAAATTAAAATTATTTATGCCAATAGATCGCTGAAGAAAAATTATAATATACTAGCCCAAAAAATTATAAAGTGTGATGTTAAAATATGAAAATCGTAACGAATACGTCGAGTTTTCTGCTGGTATATATGCGAGTCAAAAACCACAGCCATTTACTATACTGTTTTTAAGAAATTGATTACAGTTCACTTAGGATTAGCCACAATAATTGTTTTCAGTAGAAGTAGAAAAAATTAGCAGTGACGTTTCAGTGCGTTTTTGCCATTTGCTTTTAAGATGTTTACCATCTTAGCAGTTTGGCATCTTAAAGGCAGATGCTTTGGTAGGCATCTTACATATCTGCCATCTTATAATGCTGACATCTCATTACGATGACGTCTATTAAACTCAACCCTCTTATTTTCATTTGTTTATAATATTAGCTGTTCAAATCTGGCAGCCTATAGGCATCTTTACGATGATGTTTAAGGTATTGTTTTCAACATCATCTGTATGAAAATGAAATCAGAGGGATGAGGTTATGGTATAAGTCGAGTAAAAAAGGGGAAGCGGGTGGGGAAGAGGTAAGGAAACGGGTATTTTTTTCGTCAAAGCTATGTCTTTATTATAATAATGTGTAAGTAATTATGCATCTTTAATGTGTTATTGTATGGTCGGTTCTTTGCGTGCCTTCACTGTGTGCTATTTTGGGAATAAGTATTGAAAAAAGAAGTACATAAAAATAAGTTTTTTTTGAAATTCCTGTTCGCATTTAATAACAATGAGTAGAGTTTTAATTGAAATATTTCGTAAGGTCCAAATAATATTGTGCGTTGTGTTGACCAAAAATATTTTATCCATCTAAAACAATACAATCATTTATTTTCCATCTCAGTAAACTGCCGCCTTAAAATGTTGGCAACTTCACTTCGTTTCCGATTGAATGCTTTGTGCCGTCTCAAAACTATAGCATCTTTGCTAGTTTCACAACTTAAAAAAAATTACCATCTTAAAATATTAGCAACTTTCCCGTTTTGTAGCTTAAAATAGGTTGACAACTTACAATGTTGCCGTCTTTACCGATTACCCATCTTACAATTTTCCAATTTTCTCTCTTTTCCAATTTAAAAACAAACCATCTAACTGCGTCGACATCTGAAATTGCTGCCATCTTATACACTGCATGAATTTGGCAACTGAAGACTATGGCGTCTTAAAAAGCTAAACATCTTAAAATATTTATTTCGCGTGTCTTCCATCTGATAATAAGATGCATCTTACGTTTAATGGCATCTTAAATGAAACACGTCTGAAATTAAGACTCATCTTACACCGGTTTTGTCTTAAATCTTCAAAGCACAGATTCATTGCATCTTAAATTAAGATGGTTTTATGATTTTCAGGAGGCTCATCAACCAAACAACTGAATTACAGACGCATCTTACGAATTTTAAGATGCTTACTTTTTACAGTGTAACTTAAGATCCAATTAGCCGAAACCTTATTTCGTAATTTCTGGCACCATTTAAACATTTTTTTCGTAATTTACTCCAATTCACAATGAAGGACCAGGCCGTATTAGGCATTTTTCTCATTTCTTGATATCACCATTTTAGGAAATAAACACGGAGGAGTTTTAAATTAATAATAAAAACCTTTGTGCATATGCACGCGGAGGGTTAGGAGCTAATTTTGGCCTGTAACTCACCCTGTACAAGTAAAAGTGAGATTGCCTCTACAATCTGGCATACATCGACCGGTCACAATTACCGATTTGCCTTTTACAGGCAGCCAGTGACATAGCCTTCATTGGCAGGTAATATAAACCAACTTTTAACAACCCGCACACTAGAAAAGTGTTTTCGTCTGTCGAGTCTGTCCCGCCCACTACCTGTTTCAATAGGTGGCCATGTGACCTCAAAAAAATGTTTGGGACCAGATCATTAAGGTTGTGTAAGATGTCATACGTAAGCGTAAGGTCGAAGAAAATTCGATGAATCGCCATTGTTTTGAATTTATTCCTTACATGAAACCTGTCCAAACCTAACTGGCAATCATGTTCTACGATGATACCGACTCAGTTTACCTTATTAATAGCTTAAAAAGTTAAATCATGGTATCAGTTGTTCTACATTCTGAAGATGATGTGTAGTCCTCAGCCTCCACACGAACTGTGTACTTGTACTACACAAGCTGTAACGATTACAACCAATGTGTACAGTTGCTGTACAGACTATGTACACACCTCATGTGGAGGATGAGCAGGTACACTTTGATGTATACTCTCAGTACACATTGTCTTCAGTGTGCATGTGTACACTTATACCGACCGTCCTTATTAATAGCTTAAAAAGCAAAATCATGGTATCAATAGACAAATGACCAATAAATATTTTCTCATAACTAAGTACCGATGCTTTTTCTTCATATTCAGAAAAAATGCCTTCACTTTATGTTTTGGTACCCTTTCTGCATCGTCAGACGGCTTTTTAATGATTTTTAAGCCCCGTGAGTATACTTTATGCGGTCGTGGGCTTCGAACTGGTGAGCTGGTTCGAATTGACCACAGTACAGTGATTTTGCTCGTGTTGTTTGGAGTTCCCGATGACCCTGCACAACGTACGCAGGTGTACAGGTACTTTGTCTATGTATGCGAACGTTAACCAAGTTTATCAGCGGGTTCGGTGCTCTTTAAATAATTCATCAGGATGCCATACATCCGTGATATGACTGAAGCCTTACAACACCGACTCCTTAAGAACCAAATACATTTAGCAAGAATCATTTCAACCTCACGGCCATAGTGCAAATCTCCTCCTTCCAGGCTACTCGATTCCAGCTTCAGACCAAACACAGGTCAAATGTTATTTTCGAAATTCGTTGTACAGAAAGTTGCTGCATGGCTACCTATGTTGTCGAAATACAGCAAAACCTTTCGAATAACTGTCTTCACACATAAATTCATTTTTAAAGGCACCTCACCGAATGACAGGTTGCAGCATCTCCGTTTCCATTATTTAGTTCTACGTAGCACTTCATTTCAACAAGTGAAGGAATGCTCAAAGAAATTACCCTTTGACCACCTTATACCAGTTATAATGACCACCTTGTCTCCTCCTTGTTGGTAATAACTTAATTCGAAATGACCAATTCGGCTTTCTCCCGAGTTGGTCTGCAACTACCCAACTTTTGGCATGCCTTTATCTTTGGACTAGCGCTCTAGACGAGGGCGTACACACCGATGTGATCTATTATGATTTCCAAAAGGCTTTTGAGTCGGCGGTTCATCAGAAGCTTCTCTTTAAGCTGAAACATCTTGGGATTAGGGGTCAACTGTTGGGGAGGATTGCAGCCTTCTTTGACGGCAGAACCCAGTGCGTTGTAATTGGTGACACTCGTTCGTCCTCTGCACCAATTTTAAGTGGCGTCCCACAGGGGTCTGTACTGGGAACTCGTTTGTTTGTTGTATACCTGAATGACCTTAAACCATCGTCTGAGGCCATTCATCAGTTCAATTTTGCAGATGATCTGAAGCAGGGTGTCGTACTGCTTGATCACACTTTGAACTCTGGCATGTTGAGTGACTCAGTTTCTTTGGTTTCGGATTGGAGTGTTAGATGGCAATTGCCATTGTCCGTCAAAAAGTGTCACTCTTTCCATATCAGCAATCTGGAGGGCACCATTCCATATTTTCTAAATCACCAGCCTTCGCCCATGGTTTCTGAGGTGAATGATCTAGGGATCTGCCTTACTTCAAACCTTAAAGCCTCCAGGCATTGCCTTTGCATTTCAGCAAAGGCCTTTTGTAGGTTGGCTATTGTAGATCGCTGCTTCACTTCCGGAAATGTACAAACTGAGGTATAGGGCTTTAAAGTCTTTGTTCGCCCCATCCTCGAGTATGCCAACCCAGTGTGGTCTCCATCGTTACTGGGTGATATTGACAGACTTGAATCTGTCCAATGAAAATTCAAAAAACGGCTCTCCGGTTTGCGGGACTTGTCCTACTGTGAAAGGTTGGTTCGGACCAGGCTTCAACCCCTTGAACTTCGTAGACTCATTGCTGACTTAATCCTAACATTTAAGATTTTGCATGGTATCCTGGCCGTCGACCTACCATTTTTCGATCGCAGTCCTTGTACGATCACCCGTGGACATTCTTTTAAACTTGCTTCACCGGCGTCCAAGCTCGAGTGCCGAAAAAATTTCTTTTGCATTAGGGTTATCCACGCATGGAATGCCTTGCCGAGTGAGGTTTCTGAGGCGAGTTCAGTTGACGGATTTAAATTTTTATTAAATAAAATTTGCCTTAGGACATTTTTATAGCGGCCAGAATTAGTTGCTACACTTGTTCCTTGACTCTGTTCTGTTTTGTACTTAACCTTGCCTTTTATGGACTGGTGTTAGTGGGTTCCCACTTCCAGCTCCAAACCCTTAACATGGTTAAACCTATATTATTATTATTATTATAAATTTCTTTTTACACAACAAACATGCCACGTGTCTCCTTAAATATAGAGTGTAAGGTTGGGCGCCCAGAGAGCAAGCGGTCGAGGTTAACGATATCACTGTCACCAGATGGCACCCATCTAGGGGTTCAAAATCTGCATTTCAAAACATAGATTTGTAGGAACACGTTCCCGTGATGTCGTTAGGCTTAACTTGACCACTTGCTCCCTGGTGCACGTGGGCGCGCCAACTTTACACTCAAAAATTAAGGAGGCACGTGGTTTCTTTGTTGTGCAAAAATTAATTTATTTGTGTGACCCTTCACCTGTTGAAAGTAAAGGCTAGACAGAACTGCAGCTCGTTTGCTGACAATCTACATTATAAAAGACGTATGACGTGCGTGCGTGTCTGTGTGCGGCGTGTACCTCTACTCCTCTGAGACCAAGGCACCTACAAAGATGAGAGTAGGACCAAATGCAAGAGAATTAAATTGCGCTTCGGTTTTTTTTTTAACCCTCATGACGTTTGTTCATGACGCCATAGTTTGTTCATGCACGGGTTAAAATCCGGGACAAACAAACCGTCTTGAAGCTATTAGTTACGTGCTGAGATGATCTGGAAAAGTATGCACTAAAAAAAATAACCAAAAAGGACGACGTATTTTACAAAATACCACATATAGATCTTAAAATTGGTTATGTATCAAACTGACTTGATGCCTGGAAAAATCAGAACCTGGTTTTAAAAGGGTGTCGAACGTTCGTGCTTCTGAAGCAAGGAGGTGCGTGGATTGAGCAAGCAAAGCGAGAGATTTCCACGTAAACTAAACCTTTTTAATGTGTGTTTCGCTTTGCGCTTTCAATCTTTCATCTCTCACCTTAGTAGGAGATGACTTCTGGAGGAGAGGACGTACAAACGTACAAACAAATAATCAAATCGTATGTTTTGAATTGCTGACGTGCTGAGGAATGTGATGCACGAACTATGAGCAAGAACTGAAATTAGTTTGCGTCGAAATAATCCATACATCGATTTTGTGATGCTCTTGGAATCAAAGAAATTACATGAAGCATGGATCGACGCCATTGGAGTGAGCGAAGCGAACGATATGGCTAGTTCCTTTTTAAGTTACTTACAACACCACACATAAACAGGAAACGCTGTAATCAAAATTCATTTTGATATCTCAATTGACCTTCTCAGAAGCAATGTCGAAATGCTCTGCATTCTAGTGAGCGAACCTGTTGTACGCAACCATGTTTAATCAACTTCAATTAGCCTTACGGAATATGGACAATTTTCCAATCAAACAAACTTACACATTTTCGTCAGCACAAGCAGAATAGACATCCTACATAAATCAGCCCTGTGCAACAGTTCTCTCGCTACATTGTCATCTCCACTACTCAAAATTCCCTTCTTCACCCACACCCACTCTTTTACGCCATTGGTGGCTTTGCCCACACCTTTGCCAAAACACAATTTTTGGGTGTGTTACAATGGTTTTGTATTCTGTTGTTTTGTGAGGTGCTTACGGAGTGGACGATAAGTTTCAAGGCAAGGCTCGATTCCTATTCACTTCTTACTGTACAGCTAGGGGACTGCACACATAGCATTACATATTAGGCATCCACATCAAGTTTTCCCCTCGAACCGACCCAAAGTTCAGAGAAGAGAGACAGTGGGCAGACTGTCTCCCAAACACCAACTGAAGATTCGGCCCCAGTGGGTCAGCTTTTATACTGGCCAGGAGGGGGACTCCCCTTCAGGATGACAGGCAAATAGGTTGGAACCGGTTCTGACTGGTTGAGTAGTAGAGCAGGCTCGTTCCCGACTGTTGGCGCTCTGCCAATAGCCGTGTTTAGACGGATATTGAGAGAGTGCACAAGCAGAGCATGTTAACTGCAAGGCGCACCGCGTAGTGGCACCTCGCTATACTTTATAGCGTGTTACAGTTTTAGACTTTTTTTTTTAATGAATTACCAAATTTCCTGCAGTCTTTGGTTGGCGACGGCTTGTGCATAACGTCGCATTTCTTGAGAAAGCGTTTTTAACGTTGCATTGCTTGTTATTTTTACGCTTTTTAAATTTCATCCAAATTCCAATGGTTTTTCTGAATGGTAAAATGTAAAACATTCAAGTTGTAAAAGTCGTTTGTGTACAAATAACCAAAGTCAAATATCAAATATAAAAAAAATATATTTAAATAATAATTAGCTTGTATTCAGAAACTGTTTATGGAACTATTTTCCTTGAAATTAATGAAATTTAAATTAAATCTCTCTATATATAATAGGCTTGGGTGGCACTGAGCAAATTCATCATGTGTGTGTGTGTGTGTTACTGAAGTTCAAGCGAGAAAGGGGAAAGGGGAGACCAGGGAGGGGGCTCAATCTGACCATGCAGTGGGAGAATGGGGGGGGAAGGAGGAAGAAGGACAGGGGGGAGGGGGAATAGAGAGGAGGGGGAGGGTGTCGGTGCCATTCCGACCGGTAATTAGGTATTCGGGAACCGTCTAGACCGGCGTATGTTACGCCTGGGGTAGCTTACGGCTAGTTTGTAATAATATTAATGCCGGTAAGAATACTATCGTAAAAAATAAAAGTAAACTTAATTGTCACAATTAGTGACTCGTTTATTTTATGTTTGAATAAAGTGTAATCAATTCAATCAAGCAATTATGAAGGAATTAATTTGGAAACGGTGGGAATTTAATAACCTTTATTTTTTTAGCCTTAATTATTTTAAATCAGTGGAATCTTGAACCTTAATGTTTTATCGCGAAGGAAACTTATTTTAAATATTCATCTTGAATAGGGTGGTCCTTATTTAAATGGGAAAAATTTTTTTTCGGAATTTGTGACGGGACACCCTTGAAAATGGTTCCTGTTGATGAAAAAATGCTTGTGCCAAAGGTAAATCAAAATTGGACCACATTTAGGGGTCGCTACCTGGTATCGTGATTTCCGTAGATTTCGGCCGGAAACGCCAATAGCTAGTTTTTAATATGTTTAATGCAAACAAGGTAGATGTAACTATCTAGATAGAATTTATTATTTTATTGGTCTTAATATATTACTATATTAATATAGCTACGTCATGTTTGTTAAATTTCAGCATTGGTCCCTAGGCAGGAATGGGGAACTGGGGCGGTGCAAGGTCACCGCCAGTTCGCCATTTCTGTCTAGTGTTTCCAATGTCCATTAGTCCATTATTGGCTTTAAAATTTAACAAACAGAACGTTGCAATATTAATGTTCAATATTAAATTATGTTCACTTACAACCTGTAGAAAGTACAATTTTTGTTCCTCATGAAACATGTGATGGTGATTGTAGTTGTCCATAAATGCAAATCCTCGTTTTGCTAAGTTATTTGCATTTTGCAGCTCGTATCCTGTTTCTTGCCACAATGTATTCTTCATTAAGAATCCATTCTTCAGGATCCGTTTCCATTAACTTGGAACCGATGCTCATTAGTTGAAATAAAACTTAAGGTGTGCACTGAGGCAGTGTTCCAAGCTCTTGTATCATTGGCATTCTGATCGACCATAGCACATTTGGGGTTGTCCTGACTACCTTCTTCTTGAACCGCACTAACGATTATGTCTGTAGTTACCATTCTGTTAAAGAATGCAAGAGCAACTAGTTCTTCAGAAAAGTGTCGGAGATGTGCAGAAAATTTATTGATGGCTGCATTTGCAATACTTTTATTGACTTACTTATATTTGTGTTGTTCCTGCAAAAACAACAAATCATTTGACGGTGTTTTCGTTCGAAAATGAGCTTGGAACCGAATCTTCAAGCAGAAATGTGCTACAAAAATAGCTAGATGCATCCTTTTTCTTCTATATTCGTAAGAGAAAACTTTTTTTTAACATCCAACAGCATAAAAAGCCCTTTTGATCTGTCTACCACCAAGAAGTCATGAAGTGAACATCGTGAGAAGGCGTACTTCCCAAAAACCGAATGGTCACCTCAACGCGACCTTGGCGAATTGACGAACGATTGACGGTGTATTCAGCCATATCATGATTAAAACCTTTCCCCAGTTATTCAGAAAGGGCTGTTGTATTATGGTGGCTCACCTCAGTGCGATCTACTACAGCTCCTACGCGTAGAGTAATAACTTGTTTTCTCTCTCTTTTATGAAGAGGCTTCTCATGTTCCTCAGAAGTCAGCTTCTCACAATCATCATCTGATGGTGAATATCACTTCTTAGCATTATATTCATCAGAGGATCAGGAGGAGAGCTACCATCGATGCCAAGGACCCTTCTTTTTTCCATTTGTTTCTTTCACATGTCCCTCTTTAAAGCTTTCGCTGCAATCTCTGCTTCCGTCTTAGCTAGTACTTTGTTGACTCCTGCCATAATGTCCTACTTTCCGCTGTGCTAAAAGAATCTCTGTCTTTAGGTATTTTTATCAGCAATAAAGCTTCAGTATGTGCAATATCAAAAAGTTCATCAAGGCTATTGCTGAAAGCAGTTTCTGCATTAGATCTTTTGGCTTTCTTGTTTTGGTTTTTCTTCACCTTCTGTCATCTCTTGAAGATTTTTTTAATTTTCTCAATAATGTGTTGTGTTTTAAGTGTTGAGATCCTTGCCTTTGACCCGATTTCTAAAACATTTTCCATAGTTCTAGTTGAACCTTTGCCGATTGTCTTCATTTCAGTTAAGTGAAGGTGGAAAAAATCTTCCATTTCTTCCCGCTACGATGGTAATTTTTTTTCAGGAGTTTGACTGGCTTGTTGTCCAATTCACCAAATTTCGTTAGGTTGCCTAGTGATAACGTTTAACATGATGCCTTGATTTTGTCTTCACAACAACTTCAGAAACTGGGATGTGTAAAAATATTAGTTTTTTTCTCCTGGTATCTAGTTCTTAACTATTTTAATTCAAGCGGCATGGTTGGCGCAAACTTTAAAAAGATAGCTATTTCAATATTAGGTAGCGACCAGTAAATATTAAATGATCAAGAAAATATTTTACAGATATTATTATTTTCACAACTAGAAACTATTCAGCGGGTGTCCCGATGGAAAATAAAAAATAAAAAATTAAGGACCACCCTAATCTTGAAGTTTAAAATCGTTGTAAAAGTAATTTCTTTGTATAACAATCAAGTCTCTCAGTTCAGTTACATATAAAATTCTGTGTTCCTTAAATAAATCTCTAGTAGATGTTGTATAGTGGTTAGGTTTCCTAAAAAGGACCTTTAAGATTTTATTTTCTAACTCTTTTAGCCTGCCAATAAGGGTTAAAGATACAAAACCGTACACTTCAATACCATTTCTAAGATGAATGGTTATCAATGCATCAAACATGATTCGTTTGTTCTTATTATCCAATAGAGATTTAATTTTATAGAAGAATGGATTCATTTTTCTAAGTTTAGTGGCTAGAAGGTTAATATGATGGCCATATATTTTACATTTTATATTAAAAAAATAATTTTTTTTTTAGCCAACGTCAGCCGAAGCAATTTAACGCTCGTGTGGCTGAACCGGCTCATGTTTCCAAAAATTGTCGACCACACGTCCAAAATACTTACTTTCAGAAACTTGCTTCACCTTGGGACAAGAAGAGTACAGTTTGAATAATTTAGACAGTTTTCTGCAGGAATAATTAAAGCCGTAATTTTCGTGTGTAGAACTTAGATCAAATGCACAGTTTTAATCTTCACTTACGAATAACTATTCACTTATGAATAACTGTTCGCTTTATTTCTCACTTATAATGATTTGTGTCTATCTTTCAACTTTAAGTTTTCAGAAGTTCCAAGGGTATAAACCGAATGTTACCAACCTTCTTGGGGATTGGATTCCACTGTGTCGAACTTCATGCCTTGCCACAACCGACTGGTGATGAGGGAGTACGTGATGATCATGATGAACAACGGGACGACCAGCAGTACGAGATCAAGCCACAAGTTGAAGGCTTGTTCCACACGATCATCGGGCCAGGCTTCTCGGCATTTAGCTTTGCCTACACAACACACAAAATAATGTTATAGTTACTTATTTTCATTATTTTCTTCATGCAGGGAATCTGGGTTTATAAAAGCTTCCGTATACACTACAAAGTGCAGTATTAGTATTGTACAACAAATTTTACCGATATCCCAATCTCAGCTCTCTTTTATAACAATACAAGGATGGAGGAATACAACAATGAACGAGGTCTGAGAATTAGTTTTATATAAATTTTTTTTTTTATTTATCCATTATTGAGTCTATGGTAAAATCCACCAACATTAGTCAGTGGAGAGAGTGTTAGCGACGCGACCAAGCTTAATTACCACAAATCTGTTTATATTCATCCGCGAGCTAAAACAACGACGCAGAAACAGCTTAACAATGCACTCGCGCGAGCTTTTTTTCAAGTAATACTAACAATTTCATATTTTTTACGGTAGTGTGACACTATAGCATGTTTTTATTATTATTATTATTATTATTATTATTGTTTAACGATTAATGGTGTGTATGTCATTTCTTCAATACCAAATTTTATTAAATTGGAATAATTTATCTCTTTCCAAATTTGATGGCCCTGACAAGGGCCGTTTTGATTTGGCCTTTAAAAAAGGCCGTTTTGAGGGGGGGGGGCAAAGACAAACTGTAACGAATGTCGTAGCCTACTCCAATCCTTACTACGCTTCATTCAGAATTACTAGAGTTTTCGTCGCTTGATCCATTTACTTGAAATGCCAACCTTTCAACAACCAACCCCACACCCTTTCTATACCAACCTTTGACTGCACACCCTATCTATACGGTTCAGTTCGCAGTGGTAGGGAGGTCTGAGAACGATGTGTCTGTGGAGTGCAACAAGGGTGTTACGATACGATAATGGTCGTACTGTGGTTTTGCACCTTCAACTAATGCGTACAATTCTCGATTCAACATTGTGTCATTGGACGCAATATTTTTTTCTTGCAGCCAAGCTTGCATGTCAGTTTTCCGTGAACTCTTCGTCGGTATTTTTCCTCCTTCACACAATGGTGTGAAGCTTTATCCAATACGATGACACTGTTGACACTGTTTGGTTGTATATTAGGCAGCAGCTAAGTTTCAAACCACATCTCAAATCTGTCTCCGTCCATTTCGTCATGGTAATCGCCCTTTCCTTTCCTTGCTTAAAAAAACCAGATTGGCAGCAGGTACAAATCCATCCTCGTTTCCAGCATGCAAAATAATGAGCCGTCCTCCTTTCCCACTTGGTGCTTTTAAACCAGTTGTAAACCTTTTGTGAAATGCATCACACTTGCTCTTCACAGTCGTATCTGTCCGAAACACTTGATTTCGTGTGGCCAGCATTCACCCATGTTTCATCCAAATAGTAATATTCTTTTTTAACGTAAGTTTTTTGTGGCACGCAAATACCTCCACCGCCATAAAACAATATCGTCTCGTTCATTGAGCAGACTGTAGCGCTGACGTTTACGGAAAGCAATCCCCTAATCTATCATGATTCGCCGCCGCATTGTTGTCCGTGAAAAATTTGGCAGAGAGAGAATTGTCTTCGTTTACGGCAGATGTCATTTTTTTAACAGTTGGAATGTCGTCACTGCGATAAAAATCATGAACTCTTTTCCGAATCGCTGAAAGCGTAAATTCATCGTATTTTTGCATGCGTGTTTTCGTACAGTTGCTCAGCTTGCGTTTGCTTGGCGTACAGTAGTCAAACACCGATCACTTACTTTGAATTCGGTTCGGCAACGATAGATGGCAGCATCTGACACGCCGCACAACAATCCTGTGTCTTTCGCAACTTCGTCGATAGATTTCTTTGGATCACGCTGGCGCAGTTGGCTGTAGACATTCATTACAGTATGCTTTTGGAAACTGGAAAGGGGCTTTTGACGGGGATGACACTTGTAAAATGATGCTGGAGAATCCATCGCTTGCACTGTTGTTGTCATCGCCGCCATGTTGGAACTACTTCCGCGTGGAAGACAAGTTGCTGCGAATGTTTGCAATCTGCTGAAATTACCAGTCGACCATTTTTTACTATTTCAAGAAAAGTATGTATGACTGAATACCGTCCCTGAATACTTTCCGAGATATTTTCATTCCTAAAACGTTTTGGTTAACGGTGGGAAAAAAGCGTACTACATTTTGTCTACTGTCGTAATCCAACTTCAACACAGGTGTGAAGAGGCTCGTCGCATCGCTAACTCTCTCTCCACTGACTAATGTGGGTGGATTTTACCATAGTGAGTGTATGATTTGTCTTCCCTCTCTATTGTCAATGGCCGAGTGAATTTCGGTCGAATTCAGTCTAACGGGTTCAGTGAGTTATCTACATGCCAGTGGAGGATGTGGCCATAGCGATAAGGCGCTAAGTAAGTGAACTGGGGGCTAACAGGGTAGCTGGTTCCAATCCGGGTCATGCCACTCCGACGAAACGTAAGTGCATAAAGGTGGCTTACTGAACTACGTTATTTCTAGTGTCTGATTTTCGCTGTTGGCTAATTTCCAATTTTCCTTAGTTCTATAATTATAAGCACCCGGTGCTGAGCACTCGATTATTTTTTTTTAACGAAACCCGTATTACAGCCATTGTGTAAATTTAATTTATTTTTAAACAGCAAGTTACTTTTCACCATGATAAAACGGGAAACATTTAAAGCATCAAAATTTATTACAATATGATATCCATTGTGAAAATGTTTTAAAGTAGCTTTTTAAAACTTTCTTTCAAATCGGTAGCTTGGTGGTACATTTTTTGTTTGGATGGTTCGTTTCGATGTAAAATGTCGGATGCACCGGCAAGGGCGCCCGCAGAAGAGCAAAAAAAAAGGGGGGAGGGGAGAGGCACTTTTTCTGAGGAAGTGTTTTTTTTTTCTTTTTTTTCTTTTGGCCCGTGCCCTTTTTTGCCTAATCAGTGTTGTGCATCCTCGAAAAAGCCTTTGTTTAAAAGGTTTCGGTTTGTTTTTATGGATTTCCTTCACGATTCTGTCTACCGAAAGGGGAAAGAAGGGAAAGAAAAGGGGCAAAGGATGGGGAAGAGGGGATTCGACCCCCAATAGCCCCCAATGTGCGACATGCCTTGTGCACCGACTTTCTTCACAACCATCTGCAACATTATATTCCGTACTCTCTTCCGAAATGTCTAATCAATCGACAAATCAAACAAATGTTCGAATACCAATTCCAAATCTATAACAGAACACTATAAGCAAAAGAAAACGGGTTTTTTTTCGTTTCCGCCTTGCATTGTTGGACTACTACGTGCGTCGTGCACTACATCATTATTGACGTCGCTTACTTCTGTATTGTCGTGCAGAGATACGGACATCGGTAGATAAATAATTTGTCGCCTGCTTCCCTCGTGCAAGAACTAACAATCGCTCAGGACTCGACCTTGTTAGATGTCAGCACTCGAGAAACAGGGTATAGAGCAGTGACATTTGCCGCCATATTGGCACCAGTATGGGTTTTGGAGGGCATAACTACAAGGTGCACTACATAAAAATGGAGGGGAAAACAACGGAAGAGCGGATTTCTTAAGCTTAAAATAACGTTGTTTTCTCCAACAACAAAAATCGCGCGTTTTAGATCTAAGAAATCACTCTTCACAGCATCGGCTACAGTATGACGCCCTTCTGTTTCTCTCTGCAGTGCCCCTTGCAGCTAACCCATTAAGACTCCAGCATAGAGTTATGTACAATAATACTACGTCGTGTCACTGCTCTATACCCTATAGTACTTGAAGTATAGGTTATTACCCGGTTTCCATTGTTGAGCTCAATACGAGGAAAGCGGGTAATAACCTATTTATCAGCCAGTCGTGTAACAATTGAAAAGCGCAATCACTGTCATTGTTATAGCAACATCGTCTTTGTTCGCTGAAGGGGAAAATCGGCATTAGGATTCGTTTTTGTGCAAACATTGTTGCACGCAAGTAGTGTATGGTACTAATTTTGAGGGTTAGTATAGGTTTGTAGTACGGTTCCTAACAGAAACAATGCTAAACTTCGGTGTACAAACCTCTTCCGTAACTAATTCAGTGCTATTTGAGATTTCAGTCTGTAACAGTTCCAATGCAATTCGTGTT